>JASDQU010241510.1:70635-94865 GCA_032191745.1 Picea mariana
CGGCAAACCTTCCTTAACTTTAAAAACAAGAAACTAGCATTTTCATCAAACTTTTCTTTAGTCTCACTTGCGTACTTTTGGATTAGTCAACAACCCTAACTTGAAGTAATCGTAACTTTGAAATTGTAACGTATAAAGATCTGAAACTGATAAACAATGTTCTTCAGTGTGTTTAATGCAATTCCTCCAAGTTTTACTACTTGGAACCTCTTAGAAAAGGAGTTATAGAAAAAATGGCATACCTTGTTGAATTCTGGATTATTCTAGAGAGCGACCTTGTAGAGAATGCCTCGCACAAAATATTTGATGAAATGATTTGAAACTATTACAAAACATACTACAGACTGTACCCTAACCAAAAAAGTTTGTCTCACTAAATTTGATCTGTTATGAAGAAGTTATGACGTTTTTACCCGAAACACCTGATTTTGACTAGTTTCAGGATTGGCCACAAACCCTATTTTCCATGGAGTGTAACTCCCAAAATACAATGACCCACACGATGAATTTTTTTCCAAATATACTTGGATATGTTTTCTCACTTTCATAGAAATTTCACAGTATGAATCATTATAGAAAAAAAGTTATAGAGAAAATGGTGAGATGACCTGTAAATAACATTCCTTAGAAAGCACCATCAAAAGAATTTATCCTTCCTTGCATTTCGGCCTTCTTTTCTTCACCTTCACTCAGAATTCCAGTTTAGATATCCTTGGTTACCTCAGACACATATAGATATTCAATATGCTCAAGTTTGATTCAAATGAGAGAGCCTTGCCTCTTATTTATACTCTCCAAGTAGCTTTCTTAAAAACATCTTCTAGGTCACTTGGCCCACTTTCCTTATTTTAGGGTTGGGTCCACTTTTAATTTCTCCATTAAATTTATTATTGAAATAATTTGTTTTGTATTCACTTTGAATTATAATACACTCATCACTTCACTTTATTATTTACCTTTTATAATTTCTTAAACCACTTTGACTACTTTGACCTTTTGGGGCTTCTAGATGACATATGAGGGTCCTCCAACTTCATAAGGCCATAACTCTCAAACCATGAGGAGTTATGTGACGTTCTACATACCATTAGAAATAGCATGACATGTACTATCCATATAGAATAGTATTATCTGAAAATATATCATAACCCATACTGTTACCCATCAAACAAACTTGGGTCCATTACCCAAACCTGGGGTCTCCAACTTCTCATGGCCATAACTCTCTAACCGTGAGGAATTATGTGACATTCCACATACCACAGGAAATGACATGACAAGCACTATCCATCTAGAATATTTTCCCTGAAAAATTCATTTTTCTTCATCTAATTATTCCACAATTAAGCATGGGTTCTCTTACTCCACAAAGCGTCTTCCTGTGAGGGCTTTCACCATAAGGGGACCACTTTGGAGTTCATCCATATTTACTTCTTATCATCCATGAAAAAACTATAATGAGACATATTTACATCAAACAATATTGGGTCCATTACCCAAACCTTTGTGCCACGGGGCTTTCTTCAAGGGTTGACATCAATGACAACCAACCTTAATCAACAATCTCCCCCTTTGGCATTGATGGCAACACTCTGATGCAATACTGAAATCATATCACTCATTCTCCCCCTCGAACCATGCCTTTGTCCTCTGCATATGATAAATCTGCTCCCCCTGGAAGCATGACTTCGTCCTCTGCATCTGATAAATCTACTCCCCTTGGAACCATGCCTCTGTCCTCTGCATCTGATAAATCTGCTCTTCCTGGAACCATGCCTCTATCCTCTGCATCTGATAAATCTCTCCCCCTTTGTCATAAATGGTAAAGGTATCTTTCCATCTAGGGCTTCTCCCCCTGACAGACTGTCCTCTTATGGTGCTTCCTCATGTACATCTAAGACATATAAGATAAGCATTCAAAAAGCATTCATTTTTGGAGTAGAAATAACTCCAAGTCTTTGGCGAAGATATTCAAAGGCTTCCCGTGGAAGTGTTTTTGTAAAGATGTCTACCACTTGTTCTTTTGTGCCCACATACTCAACTCTGATGTTCTTTTCTGCAACCCGTAGAAAGTGATACTTGATTGGAATGTGTTTATTCTTGGAGTGCATCATCGGGTTTTTTGAGATACTGATGGCACTTGTATTATCACAACATATTGAATGGGCTCATCATACTCAACCTGTATATCTGTCAAAGTTTGTTTCATCCAAAGAACTTGTGTACAACATGTTGTTGTTGCAATATACTATGCCTCGACTGTAGATAGAGATAACAATGATTGTTTCTTGCTTGGCCATGATACCAAACACTCACCTAAGTAGAACGTTGCTCCACTGGTGCTTTGTTGGTCATCAATACAACCTGCCTAATCTGCATCTATGTAGGTAATAAGTGATATATCTTTTCCTTTTGGATACCATAATCCAAACTCTTCTGTTCCTTTGAGATATCTGAAGATCCTCTTCACTGCTAATACATGTGATTCCTTTGGTGCTGCTTGAAATCATGCCACCTGTCCAACTGCTTGCATTACATCCGGTTTGGATGTTGTCACATATAGTAGGCTTCCAATCATTGACTTATATTGCCTCTGATTTGTAGACTTTGAATCATCATCTTTGCTCAACTTACAACTGGTTTGCATGGGAGTGATAAATGGTTTGCAATCTTCCATTCCGAACCTCTTTAGCATTTCTCTGATATACTTGGTTTGAGAAATAAAAATTCCTTGGCTTCTTTGACGTATCTGAAGTCCCAGAAAGAAGGATAGTTCTCCAAGTAACGACATTTCAAATTCATTCTGCATGTTTTTTGCAAATTTTTGGCTTAACCTGTCATCATCACTACCAAAAATAATATCATCAACATAAACTTCAATTAATAAAATATTGCCTTGACTTACCTTGATGTAGAGGTTGTTGTTTTCACTTCTTTTTCTGAACCCTGCCTGCTGCAGATACTTATCCAGTCTAGAGTACCATGCTCTAGGAGCTTGTTTTAGACCATACAAGGCCTTCTTTAATTTACACACATAATTTGTGTTCTCTGACTATTGAAATCCTTCTGGTTGTTCAATGTAGACTTCTTCTTCAAGTTCCCCATTCATAAAAGCTAATTTTACGTCCATCTGATATACTTTAACATTTTTGGAGCATGCATAAGCTAAAAGAAAATAGATTTCTTCCATTCTAGCAAATGGGGCAAATGTCTCTTCAAAGTCGATTCCTTCAATCTGTGCATATCCTTTACATACCAATCTAGCTTTGTTCCTTGTTACCTATCCATCTTCATTCAATTTATTCCTGAAAACCCATTTTGTGCTGATCACATTCTTATTCTTTGGTTTTGGAACCAATTCCCAAGTGTCATTTTTCTCTATTTGATCTAATTCTTCATCCATGGCCTTATTCCAAAATTCATCCTTGCTGGATTCTTCAAAACAGTTTGGTTCAATTGTAGATAAGAGTGCTAGGTGTGTTTGTTCCAGTGAATGGATTTTTCTTCTAGTCTCAACTCCTGCATCTTTGTTTCCAATAATCTGATCTGAAGGATGATTCTTCTGTACTCGTTTGCTAGGTGTCTTTGGAGATACTTGTTGAACCTGCTCTTCTACTTCTGTCGGATTCTCTTCATCTTCATCTTACTCTTCTTCTTCTTTTTCATATTATTCTTCAAAAAGTTGTTCCATTGATTTGTTTTCTTCTTTCTTTGATTCCGTTCTGCCTGTTTCATCTATTGTTACGTTGATGTTTTCCACAACTTTGTTTAATCTTAGATTGTAACACTTGTATGCTTTCCTTGTACTTGAATAATCAACAACTATTCCTTTGTCCACACAAGAGTCAATCTTTCCCATTCTGCCATCTTCTCTTTTGATGTAACATTTGCTTCCAAAAAATCTGAAGTGCTTCACATTTGCTGGTATTCCTTTCCATAGCTCGTATGGAGTTTTATCAGTGTTGTTTCTGAGCATTACTCTGTTTTGAATGTGAACTGCTGTATGCACTGCTTGTGTCCAAAAAATATCTGTCAATTTTGAATCCATTATCATTGTTCGCGCAATTTCTTGTACTATCATGTTCTTTCTTTCAACAACTCCATTCTGTTGAGGTGTCCTAGCGACGGAGAATAGCCTTTTTATTCCATGATTGCTGCAGTAGTCCATAAATTCCTTTGAGGTGAATTCTCCTCCATTATTCGATCTTAAGCATTTGATTCTTGAACCCGTCTCATTTTTAACCATTTCCTTGTAGATCTCAAATTTTTCAAAAGCTTCTGATTTGTTCTTGGGAAAACAAACTGCAGTCATTCTTGTATAATCATCAACTAATAACATAAAGTATCTCTCACCTTTTAAGCATTTTGTTGTATTTGGTCCAACTAGATCAGTATGCACAATTTCCAGTGGTTTTGTTGTTGAATATTCCTTTGATTTGAACCTAGTCTTTGTTTTCTTTCCTTGTTGGCAATGCTTGCATAAAGTGTTGGTTGGTTTCGTGATCTGGGGAATTTCTATGTCTGCTTCTCTTTTGCTGACTTTGACAAGGTTATAAAAATGCATGTGACCCATTCTTCTGTGCCATAGCCAACTTTCATCTTCCTTNTGTTGAATATTCCTTTGATTTGAACCTAGTCTTTGTTTTCTTTCCTTGTTGGCAATGCTTGCATAAAGTGTTGGTTGGTTTCGTGATCTGGGGAATTTCTATGTCTGCTTCTCTTTTGCTGACTTTGACAAGGTTATAAAAATGCATGTGACCCATTCTTTTGTGCCATAGCCAACTTTCATCTTCCTTTCCTAGACAACACTTTTCATTTCCAATTTTGCTTAACACATATATGTTGCTTGAAGTTCTTGTAGTTGTAGCGACCAATTTTCCTGAACCTTCTTTTCTTATTTCACACTTTTGTGAATCGAAAGTAACTTTATGACCTTGGTCACACATTTGACTCACACTTAAAAGATTATGTTTCATATCTTCTACTAGTATAACATTTTCTTCCTTTTCATTCTTGTTCCCAATTTGGACTGTGCCTTTTCCAATGATTTTGGATGAATCATCATTTCCAAAGGAGACTGATCCATCTCTTTCCTTTCGTAATGTAAGAAACTTGTCTCTATCACCTGTCATGTGTTTTGAACGTCCACTGTCAACATACCAACCACGTTTCTTCTATTTAGCTTGTAGAGTGACTATGCATTCTTCATTGCTATACTGATCTTGCTTTCTTATCCATGTCATTTTCTGAGGTTCTTGTTTGTGACTCTGTTGAGGTTCTTTAGGAGGGATTGTCATTCTGCAATTTTTGGCCATGTGTCCAAAATTGTTACATTTGTAACATTCCACTTCAGTGCTCAAAGATTCAAACCTGTTGTAACTTCTTCTCTGTGTTTCACTAGGTCTTCTTGAATAACCCCTTTGTGTATGGCTCTCAAAGTAGTTATTGTTCCTGTTGTTAGCTCTATAATTTACAGCTTTATGTCCAAAATTATTACATGCATAACATAAACCAAAAAATATAGTTTGATACCTGGTAGTTGAAGATCTTATGAAAGGAGGTGCTCTTATGAATCCTTCTTTTTCTTGAGGCATGTCTATCTGTTGTTGATTTTGAAATCTGAATCTTCTCGGTGGAGGAGTTTCCCTGTAATATTCCTTGTATATCTTTTTATCCCCTTTGATTGTTTCTGCATAACTTTTTGGATTTGTTTCTTGCTCTGTTGTTTTGGAGCTTGATCCATTTTTTGTCTAACTGTATCTAAGTCCAGACTTGTCAAGATAAGATTTTTGACTGCTGATAATGTCATCCAGAACTTTTGAGCTATTCTGGATATTTTTCTTTTGAGTACCCTTTATTAGTGTGACAATCTTTGCTTCTAGGTTTCCAATGATCCTTTCCTTTCCTTCTAGCTGTTCTTTGAGTGCTTCTTCAATTCTTTTATCTTCTTCTATTTGAACCTTCATTTTTGTGATCATTTGTTCTAGTTCTTGAGTGTCTTTTTTATTATCTAGTTATGCTTGTAGTTTCTTCTTTTCTCTTCTGTAACTTCTATGACACTCATTAATTCTTATCGGAAGTCAACTTCTGCCTCTTCAATTTCTTGTTCATATGCTTCTTCATATTCTTCTTCAGGGTCTTCTTTATCAGAGTCTTCTACTGCCATGAATAGAACTCTCCCTATTTCACTGTCACTGACTACATCTTCATCTGATGATGAGATGTCTTCTTTGGTGCAAAGTTTTTTCTTTAAAACTTTCTTTGTAGTTCTTTTACCTTTATATGTTTGTTTTCCTTTTGAGTAACCTTCATCATTTCTCTTTTTCTTATGAGGACATTTGTTATCAAAATGACCAATACCATCACAATTAAAATAAATTAAAGGAAGCTTACCTCTATACCTATCGTTGGTTCCCTTGTTCAGTCTTTTGACGAAGTTGGCCACTTCTTCATCATCTTCCGAGACGTCATTGTTGCTGCTATATTCTTCTTGTTCCTTTTTCTTTTGCTTTGATCTTTTGGATGCTTTGAACGCTGCTTCTTTTACATATGGATTTTCCTGTTCAGTTCTCATCTCATATGCTGTGAAGATTCCATGCAGCTCGTCCATGTTTATTGAGTTTAGATCCGATATTTCTTCTAGTGTTGATATCTTAGGGTTGAATCTCATAGGAAGAGATCTTAGTAACTTTTGAACAATTACATATTTTTCAATTTCTTCTCTCAATCCTATGATTGCATTCATTGTTTGATTGACTCGTAAGAAGTAGGCTGCAATATCTTCATCTTCCTTCATTTTTAGTTGTTCGAACTGACCTCTGTAATTTTGAAGCTTTATTGTTTTGACTTTTGAATCTCCTTCATAAATATTTCAAAGCTTGTCCCAAATCTCTTTAGCAGATTTACAATGTGCAACTTTGGTGAATATCGTATCACTGAGACCATTCAAAAGTGCATTTATGGCTTTGGAATTATTCTCACTGAGTTTCACTATTTTGTCATTTGTTGGTGGAACTGCTGGTGTTGTGTATCCATCTACAATTGATTGCCAAACTTGAAATTCCTGTGCCTATATATATGCCTTCATCCTTATGCTCCAAAAAGCATACTTTTGTCCATCAAACTATGGTATTCCATTTTTATACAAGTTGGTACTCTCCATGATCTACCTTTCAGTGGTTAAACTGATTTCTGAAGGAACCTTCTCTGATACCAATTGTTGGATTANTCTTCAAATGTTATATCAATGTAGAATTATTATCCAATAATGAGCAGTAAGAAATAAACAATCACACACATACACAGTACGCCAATGTTTTACGTGGAAACCCAAATCGAGAGAAAACCACATAATGTTTTTTCTTATATATCTTGAAGAATTATATTCATCGGAAGCACCAACTTCCTTTGTTTTCCAGCTGCAACTGGAAGGAGGTTCCAACCCCCTAATTTCTCAGGATACAACTTGAGGGAAGCTCCAACTCCCCAATTCTTTGGCTACAACTAGAAGGAGGCTACAACCCTCAATGTTCTCTGTCTACAACCAGAAGGTGGCTACAACCACCTATCCTTGCCCTGTCCTGCCACCCTGAAGTAGAAGTAGAATGATGGAACCACTATCACACTATCAATATGAGATATACCGCTGTAAACCTGTACCAATAAATCTGAACCATGCATCAACCATGCATCAATCTGTACCTCAACTTGTAATCAACCTGTACCATAAACAAGTGCATCAACCATACACCAACTTGTAATCAACCTGTACCATAAACAAGTGCATCCAACCATGTACCAAGTATGTACCAATCATGTTTCAACTACTCATCAATTATGACTCATCAATATGTACCAACATCATCAACTATACACCTCATGTATGTGCACCAACTCATCAACTACTTGTCTCAACCATGTACTCAACATGTACCACAACCAAAATCCCTCATCAATTTCATCATTCAAATATGATTTGTAGCTCTGTAATACACCTGGTGTATATGATCACATTCATGCAAACCTTCCTTAACTTTAAAAACAAGAGACTAACATTTTCATCAAATTTTTCTTTAGTCTCACATGCCTAGTTTTGGATTAGTCAACAACCCTAACTTGAAGTAATCATAACTTTGAACTTGTAATGTATAAATATATGCAACTGATACACAATTTTATTCAGTGTGTTTAATGCAATTCCTCCAAGTGTCACTACTTGGAACCTCTCAGAAAATGAGTTATAGCAAAAATGGCATACCTTGTTGAATTCTGACTTATTCTAGAGAGCGACCTTGTAGAGCGTGCCCTGAAAAAATATTTGATGAAATGATCTAAAAATATTACAAAGAATACTACAGATTGTACCCTAACCAACACATTTTGTCTCATGGAATTTGGATCTGTTATGAAGAAGTTATGACGTTTTTACCCAAAACACCTGATTTTGACTAGTTTCAAGACTGGCCACAAACCCTATTTTCCACGGAGTGTAAATCCAAAAATACAATGACCCACAAGCTCAATTTTTTTCCACAGATACTTGGATATGTTTTCTCACTTGAATATAAATTTCATGGTCTGAATCATTATAGAAAAAAGGTTATAGTGAAAATGGTGAGATGACCTGTAAATAACATACCTTAGAAAGCACCATCAAAAGAATTTATCCTTCCTTGCATTTCGGCCTTCTTTTCTTCACCTTCAGTCAGAATTCCAGTTTAGATATCCTTGGTTACCTCAGAAACATATATATATTCAATATTCTCAAGTTTGATTCAAATGAGAGAGCCTTGCCTCTTATTTATACTCTCCAAGTAGCTTCCTTAAAAACATCTTCTAGGTCAGTTGGCCCACTTTCCTTATTTTAGGGTTGGGTCCACATTTAATTTCTCCATTAAATTTATTATTGAAATAATTTATTTTGTATTCACTTTGAATTATAATACACTCATTACTACACTTTATTATTTACCTTTTATAATCTCTTAAACCACTTTGACTACTTTGACCTTTTGGGGCTTCTAGATGACATATGAGGGTCCTCCAACTTCGTAAGGCCATAACTCTCAAACCGTGAGGAGTTATGTGACATTATACATACCATCAGAAATGGAATGACATGAAATATCCATACAGAATAGTATTATCTAAAAATATATCATAACTCATAATGTTACCCATCAAACAAACTTGGGTCCATTATCCAAACTTGGGGTCTCCAACTTCTCATGGCTGTAACTCTCTAATCGTGAGGAATTATGTGACGTTCCACATACCACCAGAAATGACATGACAAACAATATCAATCTAGGATATTTTCCCTGACAAATTCGCTTTCCTTGATCTCATTATTCCACAATTAATCATGGGTTCTCTTACTCGACAAAGTGTCTTCCTGTGAGGGATTTCACCATAAGGGGACCACTTTGGATTTCATCCATATTTACTTCTTATCAACCATGAAAAAACAATAATGTGTCATATTTAAATCAAACAATATTGGGTCCATTACCCAAACCTTTGTGCTATGGGGCTTTCTTCAAGGGTTGACATCAATGACAACCAACCTTAATCAACAATTGCATCTTGAGTTTCTAGGTGTGACAATCATGGAGAGTTGGGAATTCAACATCCCTACAGTTAGTCATTTTATTAATAAAGGACACCAAGGACACCAAATATATGTCTTGCAATATCCAAATCAAGATGAAAATGCAAAAAATACATCCCCATGCACAAAACACGGGAAGGGATATACAACAACTAATCAAAACAAAGATATTTATGTAAAATGTGATACCTAGGTGACTAGATATGTGCAAGGAGAAGGGTATATCTAAATAATTTCCATGTATCTAAGTTCTAGAGGGAATCCTACTAAGAGGAAGGAACCATGATTTAGATCAATCTATGAAGAAAAGAAGGTGATTAGCATGTACACTCACAGTCTACTTTGGGTATAGATCGTTCTGCAGAGGAGGTGAATTGAACTCTATTAATTGTATAGGGGTAAGTGTTATACCACAATTTTCAACACCATTTTCATTGTGAGATGGACTAACCCTTGTCCCTGACTTGCAACTTGAAATCCCAAGTTCCCTCATCAGGATCATTTAAAAAATAATGTTTTTTATGTATATTCGCGGGTGTACTTGGTGCAATTGCACGTGGACATCCACGCCTTGCTAGTGTAAAACCCACATATGCCATTAAAAAATGTGAAACATAAAATAATTCCACATTTTCGGGTGGGGTTTTTGGTTGGGATCGTTTCCAAACCTCCATAATCTCGTACTAAACGAAATTCAACCTCCTTAACCACTTTAGGAGGGTATACAATCACCTTTGGGGGCATGAATGAGGAGGACAACCTAGGTGTAAAGTTATGCTGAAGAAATTGAAAGTCTCCATATTCCTTTCTATCCTCTAAGTAGCATTCTTGTAACCTGGAACCCTTGTTCCAACTTTCCTTCCTTTTCACTATATGGTCATAAGGTGTGTTCCTATCCTTATTGGGCCATCCAAGGAAGGGAAATATTGTTGAGTGATGATTGAAGGACCTTTTGGAGGACACTGGGCGGTTGGGTTCGACGCAGTGTCGGTGGTTGGAGTCAGGTCGTAACTACTTCTTTTACCATTACTAATAAAGAGTTTTCTTTTCCCCATACTTGTGTAGTACTGATTCAATGTGTTTATGTCTGTCTAATCATTCTCCATATTTGAATCTATCTATCAGTTACTTGTATGATTATATGCTATAACTACCTTGTTGTTTCACTTTCTTGATCTTTGTTTGCAGGTTGAATCAAGAAGGATTCAAGAGAACTACCAAGGTCGAGAGAGGGGAACTACATTGACCATAAGGATACAAGGTGTGAAACTTTCTTCCATCTCTGATAAAGTAGTTATTTCATTGCAAGTATTGTAAGTGGGTTAGGGTTTTGTCTTTCACTTGGTCAATCTCTATTGTGACATGACCCAAAGTCACGGGGGGAAAATCTCATAACAAAATTGGCGACCATACTGGGGATTTTCCTAGTTTGGGTCAATTTTAGGGTTTATTTGGTTGTCTTAGGGTTTTTGTCATTTTTCCTTTTTCTAGACTTTATTCTCAGAGCTTCATCATTTAGAAAATTTTCCAAAAGTTTTTGCAAGCCCCTCTTTTAAGTTGAATTTTATTTTTCAAGTATAAATAACTTATTCACGCTTTGTCCTTTTGTAAGGTGCAAACATTTGCATTTTTCACTTGTATACTCGCAGATATCCACGAGGTGTAGTTAACACAGTTGTGAACCTGTGTATTTGGCTTGAAAATTTTGAGTTTTTTTCTCTAAGTTGGTTGGTCTAAGTTGGTTTTTCATTTTTTACTGAACCTCATGAGTTTGTTGATGTTATGGATTGTTGGTTACAGTCTGTAAAAAAATCTTACTTTGTTTAAAAAGGTATTGTTTGTTTGTAAGCTAGTCTTTGAGTTTTAGGGTGGTTAAGGTCAGTTGAAGGATTGGTTGTATACCTGGGTTGATTTCCATATTGATTGTTTTTATGGTGGTTAGGTATTGTTTCCTCTTTCTTCTTGTTTACCTTTCTCGTTTCATTTTTAAAAAGAAAAAGAAATTTTTCCTTGCTTAGTTGCATGTTCTTTTCTTTTTAATGAAAAAACAAAAAATTTCTTGGTTGCTAGTTTTCTTTCCTTGTTTCCTTTGCCTTTAAATTTATCAAGAAAATAAATAGTTTTCTAGTACTTAGGTTTGCATGCCTTTTTATTGTTTTGATAGGTAGTTACTTCAGTTAAAGTTAGATTTATTCAAAAGAAAAGAAGTTCAGTGTGACAAGTTCTTTCTCTGTGTTTTGCATGATTGTTTACAAAGCATTATAGGGATGCATTGCACAGTAGTTTAAATATGTTGCATACATTTAAACTTATATTTATTTCATTTGCAAAAATACAAAAGAAAAGAGTTTTTTTTATTTTTTTATTTTTTTTGAAGTGTTGATTAGCACTTCTTATTTTCAGTGAAGAAACCACATTTCAATTTTTCTTTATGTTCTTAAAGTATTTCTTTGAGTCCATCAAAACATCACATAAGTTTCATTCAAACCCTTTGAGTAACGAAAATCCCCATAAAATGAACGCTTAATAAAATTTATTAGAAACTTTCATTTTGTAGGGTGAAGAGACTAGTTACGGGTTAGGGCCTTGGTTTAGGTTAAAGAGTAAATTTCTCCAAGGCCATAAAACAAACATAGGAGTATGATCTAGGGAGAGACTAAATCCAATTGTCGTATAAGTATAGTCGGGAGCCTCCTCTAACACTAGAGATAAACATGAGGTTGTGTGAAGGAGAGCTGAGGAGATACCCTTCCAGAGCTAACTGAACCTAGCGGAGAGATCGTATATTTGGGGTTTCCTTAGTAACCATACCTATGTGAGAGGCAGTTCTTTTGAGGCTTTGGTATTAGCTACCTTTCCCATACATTCGATCATGACTATCTATTGTACCCCTTAGACACTAATTGCGAGTTGGTGGCCTTAGTGGCCATTCCTAGGGATCTCAGAGGTGACTACGGGGGATTTTCGTGGTACCTTGGATGGATTTCACATCACACTTTTCAATACTACTGGACGATGCCCCACAAAGCGTGGGTACTTGCACTAGATAAGGATGGTTAGTGGAGGTAGGGATAACTATTTTTCATTCCTTTGTTCATTGGTCCATGAGACTTAATCAACCCGTTCCTTCTTTCGGAAGGTTCTTACCCTACCTTGTGACTATTGCAATCTCAAGACCTAATCC
Organism: Picea mariana; assembly: GCA_032191745.1. Taxonomy (NCBI): domain Eukaryota; kingdom Viridiplantae; phylum Streptophyta; class Pinopsida; order Pinales; family Pinaceae; genus Picea; species Picea mariana. The sequence continues at coordinate 83,430 of JASDQU010241510.1, forward strand.
ACCTGAGTCGGGATATTAGCAAGGCCATTTTTGTCTGTTTGTTTTCTTTTAGGATTTTTGTAGTGGTGTGCTCCATGATGATAGACTTGCTTAGGTAGGCATGTATGTGGTCACTTGAGAGTTGAAACTCAAAGTGGCTGACCAACCACCTCATAGATTGAGGAGAATTCAAGGTCTGTCTCCAGAAGAGGAAATGAGAAACAATTATCCTTCTCTTACACTAAGGCATCGTCTTGATCAATCTAGTGCTTTGTGCTGGTTGGTCTAGTCAAGATCTCAATTACATAGCCCTTATATATTAACGCCTCAAAACCGAAGGTTGTAACGGTTGAAGATCTCAGAGCTAAATAATACACTCTGACTTATAACCCTCCATTAAATGGAAATTTCTCATCACCTATGGTGCAATTTCCCCCTCCTAGATCATACTTTATTGATATTAGACCTCTTCACTGGGTCACTATGGACAACACTTTGCAATTTTCTTCGTCAGGACACCCTATAGCTTCCACTTCAGAAATAGTCACTGGGGGGATCTTTCCACTTGGTGTGTCCAACATAACAAATAGTGTGGTTAGTTCCACCATAGTTGCTCCGATGACCAGTACTTTTTCACTGGTCATTGGTTCTGCTCCTTCCATAAGTGGATCCATGTCATTGATGTTGATGTCAAACAATTTTTTGTTCGGTATGTCGTCAATGGGCATTCTCAATCCATTGGATGGTTCCCAGCCAATGTCCCAGGCATTTTTTGTTCGGTATGTCATCTATGGGCATTCTAACATTGGTGCAGGGAGTTTTTCAATTCGCTACCAAGCGATCCCTTGGGGTGGAGGTCACATTCCTCCATCGTTTCCATCTATTGGGAATAGGTATTTCTTATCTTTCGGTCCTAACCCCTTTGGAGGCTAGGGCGTTTCCACAGGTGTTTATAGCATGCCTTCAAATTCCACTCTGTTCACATTATATAGTGGATTCATGAGTAATCCTTCACAACATCTATAGTATTGGCAGGGGGAAACCCCTTCCAAGATCAGTGTAATCCCATACAAAGGTCCTTTCCTTCGCAAGGGATGTCGTCAGGGGGAAACCTCTTTATCGGTCAGTATAACCCCATACAAGGATTAGTTCCTTTGCAAAGCAGTCTAGCAGGGAGAAACCCTGTTCTTCCATATGAGAAACGTATGGGTGGAGGTTATCCTCAATTTAACTAGATCCAACAAGTTTGTACCCAAATATTTGGTCCATCAACAAAATATTACTGGAAACTTGGTTCCAGTTACAATCTAGGACCCTCTTTTCAAGATGCTAATTAGTCGATGACGCAACCCATGCTACCTTTTCTAACAACTCTCCATTTTCCAGACTTGCCTAAGTTTATGAACGACTTGATTTGTCACGACCAAAGTTGGCTTGTGATTCCCACCAAACTACAATCGTACATCTTGAAGTTTGAAGGGAAAAGTGGTGAATATCCACATGACCACGTAACAATGTTTCATTTATGGTGCTCATCCAACTCTCTAAATGATGACTCAATCTAGTTACATCTATTCCAACGTACCCTCACTCGGGTTGCTGTGAAATGGTATATAGAGTTGGAAAGGTCAAAGTAAACGATGTTTTGTGACCTCACCATGGTTTTTATCAACCAATTCCAACTCCATGTTCAATACGACGTCGATATAGAGCTTTTGGAAAACTTTGAACAAGACAATGCTACGCACATTTTCGATCAAATTCGAGAATGGAGGAGATGGAAGGGCTTAATTAAATCCATGGTTTCGCCAAAATATCTCTTTGATTGGTTCTTGAATTCGTTGCTTCCTTACATTTCTAAGGATGTATCCACTTCAGGAGTGTTCTCAGAAGAGCAGTTAATATTTAGGGAACAACAATTGGAATTGATTTACTCTCAATCTGTAATGCTCTACGAGAATATTCCTAATGCACTTCGATCAACCCTTGAATTAGAGAAACCAAATTTGGGACCACATGACTATGGTACTATGGGTTCCTATTAAAGCAAATCCACAGATCTAGTCTCTAACCAGATGTAAGAGTTGTCAATTTAACAAACTGTAGTGATTCTGACCTCTGTCTTGACCACCCCCACAACCCAGTCCTCGGATGTACATATTTTGCAGTTGAAGACTCAAAAAGGTCCTCAGAAACCTAGAGATAAAAATAAAGGCAAAGGAAAGAAGAGTAATGGGGTCAACAACAAAAATCCCAACAAGAATGTTGACGGGGAAAGGGGTGAAAAGAGAAAAGTAAAGTTCCCATGCAATATCTATGGGATGATCACCTTACTCATCAATTCCCCAAGATGGAAGAATCCTAACGCTTGATAAAGTTGCAACAACAACTTATTGTATTGAAAAATTTGTTTCCACAAGGACAAAATATGCAGGTTGGATGTTCCACTTCCAATCCGCAAGGGGGAACTTTCAGTGTGCCTTTGTTGAATGGATCTTTCTCGTTCGTTAACATGGTTAATTATTCAAAGATAAAAGAAGAGGAGGTATATTTTTTGACCAGGTATCATGATTATAGTAATCCAAAGTCGAAAAAAAATGTAAAGAGAATTTTGATCCTTAAGGACCTCTTCACATAGAGAGAACTGAGAAGGAAACAACAACGTGCATACCAAAAGGTGTGTATAAAAGATAATCACACAAACCTAATGCCATATCTGCACCCAACTACTCTATTGTTGAGGATTTAACTCAAACTTCATGTGCAATGTATTCTCCTGAGGTGCTTCAGAATTTCCCCACACAATGCTCCATGTTGTTATCCATGATCAGAGTGGCGGATTCTTCCAACCCACTCACTATAAAGTTCAACATTGTTGATGTGAAGCCTTTCCTTCCTTATCATATAACCTTCTATATTGAAATTGTTTATGCAAAACACATTATCAGGAGGACCATTGTTGATGAGGGAGCTTCTACGTGCATCATGTATTTGTCCTACTAGAAATATATCGACTCTCTAGAACTCACACCTTCTCCCACTTTGTTGACCGCATTCAAAGGACAATATTTTAGGCTGCATATGCTTATTTTCTCTTTTCTAGTCCAATTAGGAGGAAAGTATGTTTCTGTAGAAGTAGAAGTAGTCGATGTCCCACTCAACTATAACTTGTTATTGGGAAGGAGTTGGAATTAAACGATGACAATGATTGTCTCATCGATATTTCAAATTTTATGCTTTCCCCATGAGGGAAGGATTGTGACTATCAATCAAATGTATTTTAACCGTTCTAGCTCCGCAAAGAATCAAGGATCCATAGTTCCATTGATTGAGAACTATTAGTCGGAAATAGAGATAATTGGTGTTTGAATGTATCCATTGCTTATGGGTACCTTTGTTTTTTTTATCACCGGTTTCCTACATTCATGCCACCCTAGGCAGCTACCAAAAGTTGAGTCCCCACTCCTGTTACAAGAGTCATTTTTTTCAAAGCATCGTATCTATGAGATCCATGGGTGTTACCCTCATCGTATTATTCGGTCGAGGGCCGCAATAATGTTGGGATGACTATGCCACTGTCTACAGTGGAAGTCACTTATCAAGCTATACAACAAGCCACTGTAGACCCATATCAAGCTCCTTCTTTGATGGAAGAGGACGATCTTTTTCTAGAGCCTATTTGGGCTCATAATTCTTCAAATTCCTATCTTTACATCATCTTGCCTTTAGACGAAGCTATTATTGAGGAAATGACTGGGGCTGAAAGGCCATGGGAGGATATGCATCATATATTTTATTTCCTCCCCGATATTAGTCGCATGGAAAATGGAGAATTCAGTTCGGTCGTGAGTAGGAGTTTTTATTGGACGGTAAATCCCTTGGCTAGGCATGGTGTCTACGTTCAGGGAAATATGGCGAATATATCATAAATTGTTCCCATTAACATTTCTAGAACCCTTGATGTTGTTGAAAATGTCTTTATTGGGGAGGAGTTCTCTCAAGACAAAATTCATGATTACATTACACTTTTTAAGGAATTTATAGATGTTTTCGCTTGGTCGTATGAGGAAATTCCTTGTATAGATCCTCAAATTGTTCAACATGAGATTTGAACCTATGAGAATGTGAAACCAGTTAAACAAAAGTTGCGACTAGTGAATCCAGGGAAAGCAACAACAATTAAAGTGGAGGTGGAGAAGCTACTCAAATTTGGCTCTATTTACCCAGTTTCATTGACGAAATGGGCATCCAACCCAGTTTCGGTCGATACGAAATAGGGTATGATTCGAGTGTGTATGGATTTCCAAGACTTGAATAAAGCATGTCCAAATGATAAATTCCCTATTACATTCATCGATCAAATTCTCGATATATGCATAGGGAGTGAGATTTTTCGTTCATGGATGGTTTTTCAAGGTATTAACCAGATCGAGATTCGACCAGAAGACCAACATAAGACAACTTTCATTTGTTCTTGGGGAACCTTCACATACAAGGAGATGTCCTTTGGCCTTAAAAACGTTGGAGCTACTTTTCATAGGGCCATGATATTTTCTTTTCATGACCTGAAGAATATAGTGGAGGCTTATTTGGATGATCTCACAACTCATTCTCGCAAGAGAGCTCATCTTCTTTTACACCTCCACCTAGTCTTCGAGAGATGTCATTGCTATCAAATCTATTTAAATCCACATAAACGTATTTTTTGCACGAACTCGGGACATCTTTTGGGTACTATAATTTCAACTAAAGGGATCATGGTTGACCCTTTGAAAGTGGAGGCAAACACTCAGTTTCCTCCCCTGTGCACAATTAATCAAATTCAAAGTATACAAGGAAAGACGAATTTCACTCGACGCTTTGTAACTAACTATGCCAATATTAAGAAAGGCTTTATCCATCTTCTAAAAAACGAGGTTTCGTTTTATTGGGACAAGGAAACACAACGTTCATTTGATGCATTAAAAAAATCATTGGTTTCGAATCCATTGTTGAGTCCCCTAGATTATAATCGAGATTTCCTGTTGTATTTGGCAACATCTGAATCATCTATTGGCATGGTCTTAGTTTAGAAGGATGATGAGCTCCAAGAGCATGTCATCTACTGCTTAAGTCGTGCTTTATTGGGTCCTGAACTGAAGTACTCTCACATCGATAAATTGACCTTAGTGATATTTCATGTTTTTCAGTGGCTCCAACATTACATTATGTTGTGTAATACAATCATCATCGCTAACATTAATCCTTTTCAGTATAATTTGACTCGACGAATTATTGGTGGGAATTATAACAAGTGGATTGTTGTGTTTCAAGAGTTCAATTTGGATTTTGCGTTGACGAAATCCAAGAAATATTTAGTCTTCGCTGAATTGATCTCGGATTTCTCAGTAGAGAATCCATGTGGACTCTCTCATTATCACCGACACTTTGTATCGACAAGGGGTAGACTCAATTCTCCTTCGCTACCTCACTCACGAGGAAGAAGAGGTCATTTTAAATGAATCCCATGGTGGAGCATGTGGCGGTCACTTATCTGGGTTGGAAACAACCTAGAAGATTTTGTGTGTCGGTTATTTCTAGCCTACGATCTTTAACGATTTCATATAAGAAGTCAAGAAATGTCATACGTGTAAAATATTTACAAAGAATATGTGTGTGCACCCTTCTCCTATGTTTCCCATCATCGTTGTTGGTCCCTTAACTAAGTGGGGGGTATATTTCATGACATGCCACCCAACCTCATCTAGGGGGCATCAATACATTATAATGGTCATTGAATACTTTACAAAGTGGGAAAAATCCGTACTAACATTTTCTAATGATGGTGACACAACAATACTTTTCATGTTCAATCAGGCCATAGCTAGGTTTGGGGTCCTAACAGAGATTTTCACTGACCATGACAATCACTTCCAAAACAACATGATGTCTGAGTTAGCATTGAAATTGGGTTTTATACGGGAGCACTCATCTCCTTACTATCCTCAGGTTAATGGTCAGGTCGAAGCTGTTAACTAATATTTAAAAACTATATTGAAGAGGACGGCTAACTCGACCAGGTCAATTTGGAATTTGATGATATATCTAGCATTGTGGGCTTACCGAACCTCATTTAAAACTACAACAGGCTTCTCACCTTTTCAACTTGTTCATAGAGTAGAAGCATTTTTTCCCATTGAATGTAAAATCCCTTCGCTTAAAATTGTTGTCAAACTCTTACCCGACACGACACAACTTGAAGAACGCCTCATTTATCTTGAACATCTTGATGATAAACATCGAGATGCAGCTTTAGAAAATGAAGAACATAACAAATGTGTCAAGTCTCAATATGACAATTATGTCTGCCCAAGGTTATTTTCTGAAGGAGACCTTGTGTTAGTCTATGCTTAGGACAAGGATTCCCTGGGGGAAAGAAAGTTTAACCCCATGTGGCACAGTCCATACATCGTGCGACGGGTGTTGGAAAAAGGGTCTTATGAGTTAGCATATTATGAGGGAAACGTGTTGTCAGAGGCTAGAAATTGGCTCTACCTTAAGAAATACTATGCTTGAGCCTGATGGCTCGAGTACTAGTTCTTTTGTATTTATTGTTTATTGTTGTATATAGGTTTGTATAGGTTTCTTCGTTTTCCTTGTGTTTTTTATTGTTGTGCTTCTGATATGTGGAAGGTGCCAGGGGAGTTGTCAGTTTATTTTGGATTCATACACGGTGATAATCATCACACTTGGAACTTGGCTTCCACTTCCTAAGTGATTTATTCGCCCACTAACTTGCTAGTATCTGTTGGCGGTGTTTGTCTTGGAGAAACTACAAATAATGTTGTTGAATATAGCATTGCCATCGAGCTTTTGTGAGACACTCTGTTACATGGTAATCAACACCTTCACATGTTCTTGGATTCTTAGTTGATTGTGTCACATTTGAATGGTCTATACCATATTCGTGATCCAGTCTTGTTACAATGGTTCCTTAGGGTACATCTTCTCGAATGATCATTTGAGTTTATTAACTATGAGCATATTCCTAGGCACACTAATCTAGTTACCGATGCATATGCTAATTATGTTTTATATTGGCATTTTTCACATTCATAATATAAGCACACAAATTTTACACATGTAAATATTTGATCGTTTGCAAGTAGAATATAAAAATAACGCACAAAAATATATATATATATACATGTCCAAAAAGAGGTCCATAGTACAAAATTTAGGCTACTAGCCCCGAATGTTTATAGGTATAAAATAGTGCTCTCTGCACATAAAAGGCTAGGCCTGAGGCCAGTGAAATATATCATAGAAAAGTACATCATTTTCTTAATGTTAAAACAAAAGGACCCATGTTCGGGGTACTCATACAACATGACGTTTCATCCCTATGGGAAGGTCATCTATAGTGACCATCAGAATGGAGTGTGTTAGTGCCTCCAGGTTCCTGCCCATGCTTCGTAAGGTCCTCCATGCATTGTTGTTGGGACCGAGTTCCTCTCTCCCTTGACGACTATGTATTGGAATGCGTATTGGTCTCAATGGTGCTCTATCTATACATTTAAAGAGCACGTGTTAATATTATGGATCTCACCAAAAATAATATGTTTTTTCCCTTCACATGTATATATAATGTATAATACAAAAATAAAAATCAAATAAAACAAAATAAAGGTTGCATATTTCCTAAATCTCATCACCAGGAGGAATGATGACATTAGGATCTCCCGAAAAGTTGATCTCGGTGTATAGGTAATCCTCAATAAAGGGAACCTAACGCTCCCACCAAGCAAAGAAGTCATTATCATAAGGGTTAGATAATTTCCCTCCTCCTAAGCAAGCTAACAAATCAGTCCATCATACCATTGGAGGCCATGGTCATAAGTGTCCTATGATATGATCTCTTGGGCTCATCATTGGAACCCTCTCAAAAAAGAATGTACAGAGGATGCTGCCAAACCCAAAGTTCTTGTTCTTTCATAACTTGCAGTCAGTGAGTTGAGTTTTCATGCAAGAGATAATTGCAGTGCTCCACTCAAACATTGTGGGTCTTAAGCACTCAACCCCATGTTGCATTTGGAATAAAGAAGCCAAGTGCAAAGAGTTAGATCCCATGATGTGCACTATGGTATATAATATCACCTTGAGACTCAAATTGGTGATATGCTTGATCGACACTTGTGATCCCATATTTTCTGTGGAATCCTTGCAGTATTCGTTTATGTAATCATTAATGATTTAGACACCTCCCCCATGGGTTGTGAATTTAGGCACTTCACATCTACGAGATTGATCAGGGGATCAAATTTTGCTCAAAAATCAAAGTGCTCGGAATCGCTTCAAACCGGACGAGAGCATAGGCATCGTCGTTGCGAACCCAACGCAACTTGTTTTGTCTCAAACGGACATCGGGAGCGAGAGATATTGCAAAAACAGGCAAAAAAAATGATGCTGACTGTCCGTACAGTCCGTACAAGATGACGTGGTAGGACCGTACGACTGTATAGAAGTGATGTGGCAAGTTTTTGTTGGTTGAAAGTTGTCGAATCAGATGGTGACACGTGGAATTTCGTTGGCTAATGGTAAGGTGCCACGTGGCCCAATCATGGGCTACCACGTGGCACCCCTTTATTGGTTTATGGTTGTTATGTAAAACTAATGGAGTCTGTGGGGTTCGACCCCCGGACCTCCCCACAGGTGTAAATATTTAACAAAGACCGCCGACCAATACACCCACACTATGTGACTTAACATATAACTATTTGCAATGTTTATAAAGTCATATAATTGTATATATGGGCGGGGGTCGAGCCGGGGCTTAGCCCCGGCCCATGGTCACATAGTTGTTTCATATGGCCACTATATATATGTGAGCGTGGTTGCTAGCAACACGCGGGGTTTTAAATATGGTTTGAACGGTTAAACACTTTGGCATATGGTTCTATGCCGACTTTTCATATGACCCTAGTTTAAGTGTGCGGGAGTTGGAACGGTTCAACCGTTTAGCCTTTTTGCCAAATGCGCGCGGTCACATGACTTCCACATGCCCAGGTGCTAGGAAGTTAGGGGCTAGCGCACCCTTAACCATCCTATGGTTTGCACCGTTGGTGCGGGTGCGCCCGGTGCTGGGTTTTCACACTTTATATTGCGTGTGTGCCAGGTTCAATTGACAAGGGTGCAATTTGTAGATGCAGAGACAATAAGCTTGAAAGGGAGACTTCCAGGAGGCCTAACTTCTTCATTTTTCAACTGATTGAGGTGCCTAAAGAGCCCAGACAGGGGTTTTGGGACATTTTGAAGCCATTGGAACAGTCGGTTTTTCATTTTGAGCATTGTAATACATGTTTTTGAGCACTTTGAGCAATTAATAATAATGATCCATTGGAAGCTGGACCAGGAGATGTAGCCCAAAAGAGGGGTGAACTCCTTTATCAAATTGTTGTGTTTAAGTGCTTATGTTCATTGATTATGCTGCTGTCTATGTGTATTTTTCATAAATAATTCCTTAATCTATGTGTTGCAAACTGATCCATTTGCTTTAAACACATAACATTTACATTGCAAATATTTTCAAGTATTTCAAGTCTTCTTCAATTTTAGATCAAGTTGGTATCAGAGAACTGGTTTTTGAAGACTTCATTGTTTGTAAGTTTTGTTTATGATGCTCACAAGGTTGAAATTCACAAGAGGAGAAGGTCAACTTGTGGAGCCAAGTTCTCATCCGACAAGGAGGAAGCATATTCATTCACCGCAAGTTTCAGGGAGACATTCACCAAGCATGGCTCATGCAGAAAGTCATGAACGTGTTCCTACTGAAGATGAAGATCTTAGAAAGGATGTCATGGAGATGAGAGAGATGATGAAGATCTTGATGGAAAGGAACATATTGTCACAAGGTGAAGGCTCCAACCCTTCAATGCATAAGGGAGGCAGTGGTGACAAAACTCCAGACGGAAATGGAGGGAATGGTGCTTCTCCACCACCCTCTCCTCCACCATCATATTCTTCTTCTTCTTCTACCAGTTCGAGACCTCTTCCGAATTCTCCAAAGGGGCATGGTAAAACTCATTCACAAATTCCTTCATTAAATCTTGATATAAAATTTGAATTGCCAATATACAATGGAGAAGTTAATGCTAAGAAGTTAGATAATTGGATACGTCAAATTGAATTATATTGTAGAATACAGAAAATTCAAAGTGATGAAACCAAAATTCAGCTTGCTTCGTTAAGATTGGATAGTGAAACACTTATTTGGTGGGAATCCAAGACTCAGGAGGAAATGAAAAAGCATGGTAAAATTTTGCTTTCTTGGAATGATTTCATTATCGCAATTAATTTTTTTTTTTATCCATTGGCATATAAACAAAAGGCAACTATGGAATGGCAGAATTTTAGACAAGCTAAAGGACAGAATGTGCAAAGCTTTACTCAGGAATTTAGGAGAAGAGCTTTGGTTTTGGGAGTTGATTTGTCTTCTCAGGAAACTTTGCTCAAATATATTGGAGCGTTACATAGTTATTTGAGACATACTATACTCATGTTTAATCCTTCGAATCTAGATGAAGTTTGTGTACAGGCTACTCATTTGGAAGCAAGAAGGAGGAACGACACTCATGAGGGTAACAAGAAGACATTCAACCATGGAGACAAGGGAAAGAAAAGGTTCAAAGGAAATGGCAGGAAGAATGCTGCTGTGAAGAAAGAGGGAGAAAAGTTCACATGTAAACATTGTTCAAAAGATGGCCATGATGAAGACCATTGTTGGAAGCTTCATCCTGAAAGAAGACCCAAAAAGTTTGGCAACAACAACAAACGGAAGTCAAAGACTGTTGCGACTGTTCAACAAGACTTAGGTTCGGATTCGGGTGATGAAACGAAGATCGCAGCCATGGGTTACCAAGGTAATGGTTCTAGTGCAAGTACTAGATCTTCAAGTAATGCTAATGTCAATGTAACTCAACAAGAGAAAACGAGAATTTAACTTTTTCATATAAGGGTTATTTCAAAGCATACTAAGATAGACACGTTATTTGATTCTGGATCTCAAGAAAAACTTATTTCTGAAGAAACTGTTAAGAAACTTAAGTTGGAAACAAGTCCACATCCTAAGCCATACCCTCTTGGTTGGATATGTGATAATGCTAAGTTACAAGTAACCAGGAAGTGTAAACTTAGGTTTGCTATAACTGCAAATTTCGTTGATGAGGTAGAGCTTGATGTGATTCCATTAGATATTTGTGGTATTGTGTTGGGAAGCCCGTATTTGTATGATAGGAAAGCTATTTTCTATCGTCAGGAGAATAAGTATCATTTGTTTAAAGATGGGGTTGAGTACATTGTTAGAGCTCACACTAAGAAGATGAATTTATCAATCATAAATGCGGGACAAATGAAGAGGTTAGTTAATGCTAGTAAGAATTTTGTTCTCTTAATGATCAAACCTAAAAATGATGTTGAGAA
>JASDQU010241511.1:38140-76141 GCA_032191745.1 Picea mariana
CTTTGAATTATTAAGCACTCAAATCATTGAATTCATATTATCTTTGAGTGAAAAGTAAGAATCAAACAAGCACAAGAAAAGACTCAAGACTACTACTCTACAAGAGAAGGGGGATTAATGGAGGTTTGAAGGGTTTTCATATGTCTCGACTCTTAATCCATCTTCATTAATCAGTGTTTCATTTAGCCACTTATCCCTTTGAATTCTCAAGCACTCAAATCATTGAAGTCACGTAGGAGGTTAAGTGAGAAAGTTAGCCCACTTAGTTAGGACAACAAGGGTTGAGTGTAATCATCTTTGGGGGGAAAGTAAGAAAAGGGTGGCCAACCATAGTGGGTATTGAAGACAGCTTGCTAAAGCTAAAAATTGTCTTGAAAATGAGTTTGTTATGGGAGTGATTCTTTGTTAAGAAAATTACCTAAAAACCAAGTTAGCTTCCTTTGTGAACACTCCTTTTACACTTGAATTTTCGGAAGCCCATCTCATCCCTTGGGTTGTGTAAGCTGATAGAAAAGTTGGAATTGTTGTAGGAGTTGTGTTACTACGTTTTTAGTGGGTTTTGAACTATTACAACGAACTGAAGACACTCATAGGATCAATGGTGATCCATTTATGAGATGGAGGGTTTTCATTACTCAATAATTCATGCTAAAACGTTGCACCTAATTATTAGAAATAACGGAACCAAGTTCTGACATCACCTAGAAATAAATATTGCGTTGAGGGGTTAAAAACTTGTTTAAATCCATGTGTAAATTTAATACCAAATTTCAACCCTGGACTCCGTGGAAAGAAGAGCAGCGTAACCAAATATTTTGCTCCACAAATGTTCAGAAAGCTCGACCGCCTTTAAAAGAGAATTAAGTGGTTCTCTTGTTTTTCGTGTAGAAGAAATCTTGTCAGCCTGTTCATTCTGTATTGAGATCATGTAAACCAAGCATATAAATAAAGTGATTTCTATGAAATGCAATGAGCGTCTATTATTGCAATGGAAGGTATGCAAGAGAGATTAAAGGTGGACGGTATGAACCAAGCTGATTCCATTAATTTAAAATTAAAAAAAAAAAATACTGCACATTAATTTAGTTCAATCTAGTAATGGGGCATTCATATCCAAGTCTTTCATTAATATTTTGTGTGATTCATCCCTGGTTTGATAGATGGTTAAATACAGAAGTCATTGAAGAATAATTTTAACTAATTAATTTTTTTTCTTGGAGGAAGGGAAATTTTTTATTTTGTTGTTCTTTTGTTGTGTTCTCTATTATGTAGACATAACTTGAATTATCTCTTAACCCCAAGAGGTTGAGCACAATAGAAGAAGAGTAGAAGAAGAGTATTGATTTTTCCCAAATTAAGGTGAACTGGAAGCAAAGAATAAATCAGAAAGAAAACTTGTTATATATCAATCTACATAGATGTGAATGAGGGTGTTATCTTGTTTATTGATTCATCCACTTTTTATATAATTAATTGTAATGATGATCTGTTATTATAATTAAGTGTAGTGATGATAAAATAGTTAGGTGTTTAATTTTAAATATTTTGAATTAGTTATTTTTGAATTTGTTTTTTATTTTAACAAGTAGAAATAATAGAGAAAACCCACCAAAAGTTTTTCAATCACATCCATATTAATAAATCAATAAAAAACTGCCCAAAGGGGTTGTATTTGAAAAGGGAAAGTGAGGAGTTTTTCACCATTGGACAAAGTTCAATTCCAATGAGAGTCAGTAGAGCCATGGGGACACCTTGAGGTAGTGGCTGAACATATGGTTGCACCCAAAGATATTATATTAAATGATATTGTGACCCGTGCACACATAAGTGGATCAAAACCCACCCCCATGTCCTTCAATTTAAGAATCCCAAAGGGGTTGGATCCAATTGTGGAAAGTAAGGAGTTTTTCACCATTGGACAAGGTTTAATTCCAATGAGGGCCACTTAACCTGGAGTCATGGGGACACCTTGAGGTAGTGGTCGAACGGAGTCATGGGGACACCTTGAGGTAGTGGTCGAACGTGTGGTTGCACCCAGAGATATTATATTAAATAATATCGTGACTCGTACACACATAAGTGGATCAAATATCACCCCATGTCCTTCAATTTTCTTCATCAATTGTCGCTAGCACATTTGGTTAAGATGTGGGTTTAGCTTGCTAGGAGACCCGAGTTCAATACCCTTATGGTATGTTTAGTCGGGAGGAGACACCCAAAAATCTAGCCATGTTATGTTAAGGGTCTACTTTGATTTGATGGGATTAGATTTTCCTATTAATAGAAATAATTGTTGAAATGAATTATTATCAACTTGTTATGATGATAATTACGCAATCAAGTTTGTTAGCTCTGTGAGGATCCATTATAGGATGTACTAGTTTTTCATCCTATATTGTTGAAATGAATTATTAGCAAGTTGTTATGATGATAGTTACACGATCAAGTTTGTTAGTTATGTCAGGATCCATTATTTTCATTCTATATATGTATGCATTTTTATGATCAATGAATGGGGTGGCGAGAAAGATTTGTCTCACATTGTGTGTGGTTGTTGTCCATTGTCTCTCTATTTTGGTATCAAAGCATAGGTAAGGAGGTGTACTGCCAAGAAAATTCTTCAGCCTTACATCCTTGTTTGCATGAGTCCATACAACACATGTAACTCTCCTTCTATGCCATCGATCGCACAAACCTGTCTCCATTCATACTCATGGATCTTTCTTAAATTTCTTAGGTAATTTCTTAATCAAAGTGGGAACCCTCTAAAAAAATTGATGTTACTGATAAGGATCATCATTGATGATAGAACACGTTTTATATTGGCTTATTTCATAAGAAAGAAAAGTATTGTGTTTGAATATTTCAAAAGGGTTTAAAAGCATGGTTCAAAAGTAGACAAGAAAAAACATCAAGATCCTTAGATCATATCAACCTGGAGGACAATATACATCAAGATATTTCATCAAATATTGTAGATAAAATGGGTTTTAGAAACAATTCATAGTTTCACATGTCCCTCAGTAGAATGGTCTTACTGAGAGGAAAAATAGAACGTTGGTTAAATGTACTTGAAGCATGATTAAAGATAAGAATATTCCAATTTTTTTTTGGGCCTAAGAAATAAGTGTTGTTGTGTATATAAAAATAGAAGTCCAACCAAATTTTTAGAGCATAAAAATGCTTATGAAACATTCCATGGGTATAAACCAATTGTTAATCCTTTTAGAATTTTTGATATTTTAAATCATTTTACCACATCCCAAAGGAAGAAAGAAGGAAACTTGATGCAAAGTCAATCAAATGCATCTTCATTGATCATTGTGCTAACTATAAAGATTAAAAAAAGTATATCTCATTACTCATAATTTTTTTTAAGTAGAGATGTTAGTATGCAAATAAGGTTAAAAAGAAGATGATCAAGATGTATGGGAACTTCCTTAACATGGAATTGAAAGTGAAAAAGAATAAGAAATTGAATATCAACATGATGACGTTGAAGATCGAAATAGCATTGAAGCTACAAGCAGAAAAAGTACACCAAGTAAGAGTGGAGAAAATCTGCATAGTAATGAGGCACTATGAAGATCAACAAGGCAAATTCAGACACCTATCAAGTACACATACTATGCTATGATGACTCAATCTATGAGTGTAGAAGAACCTTTGAATTTTGAGCAAGAAAAAGATCATAAGGAATGGTTGAATGCTATGAAAGAGGAATATGATTCCATAATGAAAAATGAAACTTGGGAACTTATGGAATTGCATGAAAATAAAATTCCTATAGGTTCAAAATGGTTACATTAAAATCTAAATTTAATGTTAATGATAGAATATAAAACTTTAAAACTAGATTCATTGCAAAAGGATATTCAAAGAAAGAAGGAATAGAGTATGGGGACACATTTGCATTTATGGTTAAAATGAATTCCATTAAATTAATTATTGCATTAGCTACTAAGTACAATTGGAAATTATATGAGTTGTATGTTAAGTCTACAGTTTTTAATGGTGAACTAAAAGAAGAAGTGTATATTGTTTAACCAAAAGGTTTTGTAAAGAAAGGACAATAACATTTTGTATGCAAGTTAAAGAAAGCCCTATATGGTCTCAAACAAGCTCCTAGGTCATGGCATTTGAAAATTGACACTTTGTTCTTCTAGGGAAGTTTCATTAAAAGTAAGAGTGATCCAAATTTTTACATAAAGAAAGATGAAAATGACAATTTTACTTTGATTGCATGAATGTTGATGATTTAATCATAATAGGAGGTGCTACAAAGTTGAATAATAAGATCAAAAAGAAATTATCACAGGAATTTGAAATGAAGGATCTTGGTCATATGCATTATTGTTTAGGCATTGAGTTTTGAAGGAAACGTGGTAAGACTTTTATCACTAAAAGTATACAAATGAACTAATAAAAAGGTTCAATATGAGTGAGTGTTATCCACTGCCTACTCCATTAGAGTAGAATGTTAAGCTTTGCAATGATGATGATACAAAAGATGTAAATGTTACTTTGTATAGACATATGGTGGGAAGTCTAACTATTTATCCACAACAAGACTTGATATTGCATATTTGGTTAGCATACTTAGTCAATTCATGGCTAAACCACATGACAAAAAGCAGCTAAGGGGGTCATTCCATACTTGAAAGCGACTGCAGATTTTTGTATTGAATATACTAATCATTTGAATGTTCAATTGACAAGTTATTTAGATTCTAATTGGGTAGGAGATCTAGATGATATAAAATCCACCATTGATTTTGGATTCAATATAGAATTTGCAATTGTGTCTTGGAGTAGCAATAAGCAACCAAATGTTTCCTCATCCTCAACTGAGAGTATAAATCATTGTTCAGTGCTACCTGTGATGAAATTTGACTAAGATGTATTCTTGAAAATATAGGAGAAAGATAGGGAGTACCTACATCTATCAAATGTGATAATCAAAACTCAATAAAATTGGCAAACAATCCAATTTATCATGCAAGATCAAAGCACATTGAAACTCAAGAGAAAAGGTTCAATCAAGAGAAATTGATTTGAAGTACAATAATACAAATGATAATGTGGCACATATATTCACAAAGACTTGGGAAAAAGCTAAATTTGTAATAGGTAGAAACAAGTAAGGAATTGTAGAAAATTCATTTCTAGATAAAAATAATTGTTTAAATAAATTATTGGCAAATTGTTATTTCGGTAGTTACATAATGAAGTTTGTTAATTATGTCAA
Organism: Picea mariana; assembly: GCA_032191745.1. NCBI lineage: Eukaryota > Viridiplantae > Streptophyta > Pinopsida > Pinales > Pinaceae > Picea > Picea mariana. The sequence goes on from JASDQU010241511.1 coordinate 43,389, forward strand.
GATCCATTATAGAAAGTATCTGTTTTTTATCCCATATATACATTTTTATGATCAATAAATGATGTGGCAGATTAGTCTTAGCGTGTGTGACTGATGTCTGTCATCTCTTTGTTTCCTGTCTCTCTTGCTATATATGGTGGTTTGATCAGGTTGCTTCATCAAATATTGCAAGGATCATGGAATAGTACAATAGTTTACAATACCTCACACTCCACAGGATAACAAAGTCGTTGAAAGGAAAAACAAAAAACCGGTAGAGTGTGCACGCAGTATGATGAAAGGTAAGAATATCTCGAATGTTTTTTGGGCAGAAGAATAGGAAGAAATTGGATGCTAAATCCATTAAATGTATTTTCATTTGGTATTGTTCTGAATTTAAAGCATACAAACTGTTTGATCCTTCTACTCATGTACTTTTCCATGAGCAGGAAGCAGTAAATCATGACAATAACAGTCATGAGGAATGGCATAGACTTCTTGATGAAGGAGTTAAAGAAGAGCAATAAGAACCATCACTGCAGTAGCCACAACCGTAGCAACAACAACATCAGCCACAAGAAGGACTCAGTGATATGGACAATTCAAGCAGTCACAGTTCACCTAGAGGCGAAGACAGATCTTCCCAAAGTGGGGGGGAATATAATCAGTTGAGAAGATCTTCACGACAGGTTCACCTCCCTGAGAGGTATAGAGACTATGCCCTAATCAGTAGCATTTCAAATTTCATAGAACCCATGAGTTTTGATGAAGCTAATGAACATGATGAATGGTGAAATGCAATGGAGGAAGAATATGAATATATAATGAAAAATAATACTTGGGAATTGACTGAATTGCCTAAACATAAGAATCCCATTGGATGCAAATGGATATACAAAATCGAGTTTAAATCATATGGTAGTATAGATAAATATAAGGCTAGACTGGTGGCAAAGGGGTATTCACAAACAAAAGGTATTGATTATGCTGAAACATTTGCACCAATAGCTAAATTGAATACCATCATATTGTTAATTGCTTTATCTACAAAGTATCATTGGAAGTTGCACCAATTAGATGTTAAATCTGCATTTTTGAATGGTGAGTTAAAGGAGGAGGTTTACCTTACTCAACCTTAAGGGTTTGTGGAAAAAGGGCAAGAACACTTAGTGTGTAAGTTAAAAAAAACATTGTATGGACTAAAACAGGCACCTAGGAAATGGTATGAGAAGATAGAATCTTTTTTTCTTCAACAGGGTTTTATGTGGAGAAAAAGTGATCCAAATTTGTATACCAAATTTGATGAGTAGGGATATATAGTATTGATTTCATTATATGTTGATGATTTGATAATTACATGAAATGCAGAGAAATTAATTGATGAAATCAAGGAGCAGTTATCAAAAGTTTTTGAAATGAAAGATCTTGGTGAGTTACATTACTACCTAGGTCTTGAAGTTTTGAGAAATGCAGTCCAAACTTTTTTTTGTCAGAGAAATACTTAAGAGATTTAAAATGGATCAATGTAAATCTTCTATTGTTCCCATGCAACAGAATGTGAAACTTTCTTGTGATGATGGTTCAAAGGAGGTGAATGGCACTATGTATAAATAGATGGTGGGTAGTTTGAATTATCTCACCACAACCAGACCTGATATTGCATAATCTATGAGTGTGTTAAGTAAGTTTATGGAGAAACCTATAGAAATCCATTGGAATGTATCAAAGGCAGTACTCAGGTATCTAAAAGGAACACTTGATTATGGCATTAAATATACTGATACATCTGATGTTGAGTTGATAGGTTACTCAGATTCTGATTGGGCTGGCAATCCGGATGATCGAAGATCAACCATTGGATATGCGTTTTTCATTAGATCCAAGGTTGTTTCATGGAGTAGTAAAAAGTAGCCTACTGTATCTTTGTCTTCTACTAAAGCAGAATATAAAGCCTTGTGTGCAGCAACTTGTGAAGTTGTTTGGTTGAGAAGACTTCTTCAAGATGTTGGAAAAGAACAAAAGGAACCTACAATGATCAAATGTGATAATCAAAGTTCAATCAATCTTGGGAAGAATCCAATTTTTCATGCAAGGATAAAGCATGTTGATGCTCAGTTTCATTTTGTTAGAGAAAAGTTGCAGTCAAATGAAATATCTCTTATGTATTGTAATACTAGTGAAAATGGTGTTGATATTTTCACTAAGCCTCTTGGAAAGATTACGCTTGAGCTATTTCAAGAGATGTTAGGTGTAGAATTCAATCCATTCTCCATTAAGGGGGAGACTTGAAAATAATGGAGTAAGATTCAGTTGTAAGCGTCAGTTGACAAAGTCAGTAGTGTAAGTAGAGTTCAGTTATCTATGGTTTAATGTAACAGTCTAAATAGGTTAGTTTCCTATATAATGATGTAATCAGTCTTCATTCAATATAGATTGTGAGAGGAGCCTCACCCGTGTGTTGTTTCTCATATTTTTAAGTATTATATCTATTAGGGTTTTGTATTGAACGTTTTTTAGTCTGTGTAATCCATTTGATGTGATTGTTAAAGTTCTACCAGGTAGCTATTTTGAAGAGAATTCAACGCCTAACGATTTTATTCTAGGATATTGGTTCAAAATTGATGCCCATTGCCTTTGTTGAGGAGGAAATTGGTATCCACCAAGGATATCCATTTGAGATTGTGGTTTTTTCCTTGAATGAAATATAATGAAATTATGAAATTACACAATCAAGTTTGTTAGTTCTGTGAGGATCCATTATAGGATGTACTAGTTTTTCATCCTATATTGTTGAAATGAATTATTAGCAAGTTGTTATGATGATAGTTAGATGATCAAGTTTGTTAGTTATGTCAGGATCCATTATTTTCATCCTATATATGTATGCATTTTTATGGTCAATGAATGGGGGGGCGAGAAAGATTTGTCTCACCTTGTGTGTGGTTGTTGTCCATTGTCTCTCTATTTTGGTATCAAAGCATAGGTAAGGAGGTGTACTACCAAGAAAATTCTTCAGCCTTATGTCCTTGTTTGCATGAGTCCATACAACAAATGTAACTCTCCTTCTATTCCATCGACCACACAAACCTGTCTCCGTTCATACTCATGGATCTTTCTTAAATTTCCTAGGTAATTTCTTAATCAAAGTGGGAACCCTCTAAAAAAATTGATGTTACTGTTAAGGATCATCATTGATGATAGAACACAATTTATGTTGGTTTATTTCATAAGAAAGAAAAGTATTGTGTTTGAATATTTCAAAAGGGTTTAAAAGCATGGTTCAAAAGTAGACAAGAAAAAACATCAAGATCCTTAGATCATATCAACCTGGAGGACAATATACATCAAGAGATTTCATCAAATATTGTAGATAAAATGGGTTTTAGAAACAATTCATAGTTTCACATGTCCCTCAATAGAATGGTCTTACTGAGAGGAAAATTAGAACACTGGTTAAATGTACTTGAAGCATGATTAAAGATAAGAATATTCCAAATTTTTTTTGGGCCTAAGAAATAAGTGTTGTTGTGTATATAAAAATAGAAATCCAACCAAATTTTTAGAGCATAAAAATGCTTATGAAGCATTCCATGGATATAAACCAATTGTTAATCCTTTGAGAATTTTTGATATTTTAAATCATTTTACCACATCCCAAAGGAAGAAAGAAGGAAACTTGATGCAAAGTCAATCAAATGCATCTTCATTGATCATTGTGCTAACTATAAAGATTAGAAAAAGTATGATCTCATTACTCATAATTTTTTTTCAAGTAGAGATGTTATATCTAATGAGTATGCAAATAAGGTTAAAAAAGAAGATGATCAAGATGTATGGGAACTTCCTTAACATGGCATTGAAAGTGAAAAAGAAGAAGAAATTGAATATCAACATGATGATGTTGAAGATCGAAATAACATTGAAGCTACAAGTAGCAAAAGTACACCAAGTAAGAGTGGAGAAACTCTGCATAGCAGTGAGGCACTACGAATATCAACAAGGCAAATTCAGACACCTATCGGGTACACATACTATACTATGATGACTCAATCTATGAGTGTAGAAGAACCTTTGAATTTTGAGCAAGAAAAAGATCATACAGAATGGTTGAATTCTATGAAAGAGGAATATGATTCAATAATGAAAAATGAAACTTGGGAACTTATGGAATTGCGTGAAAATAAAATTCCTATAGGTTCAAAATGGTTACATTAAAATCTAAATTTAATGCTAATGATAGAATAGAAAATTTTAAAACTAGATTCATTGCAAAAGGATATTCAAAGAAAGAAGGAATAGAGTATGGGGACACATTTGCATTTATGGTTAAAATGAATTCCATTAAATTAATTATTGCATTAGCTACTAAGTACAATTGGAAATTATATGAGTTGTATGTTAAGTATACATTTTTTAGTGGTGAACTAAAAGAAGAAGTGTATATTGTTCAACCAGAAGGTTTTGTAAAGCAAGGGCAATAACATCTTGTATGCAAGTTAAAGAAAGCCCTATATGGTCTCAAACAAGCTCCTAGGTTATGGCATTTGAAAATTGACACTTTGTTCTTCTAGGAAAGTTTCATTAAAAGTAAGAGTGATCCAAATTTTTACATAAAGAAAGATGAAAATGACAATTTTGCTTTGATTGCATGAATGTTGATGATTTAATCATAGCAGGAGGTGCTACGAAGTTGAATAATAAGATCAAAAAGACATTATCACAGGAATTTGAAATGAAGGATCTTGGTCATATGCATTATTGTTTAGGCATTGAGGTTTGAAGGAAACGTGGTAAGACTTTTATCACTAAAAGTATACAAATAAACTAATCAAAAGGTTCAATATCAGTAAGTGTTATCCACTGTCTACTCCATTAGAGTAGAATGTTAAGCTTTGCAATGATGATGATACAAAAGATGTAAATGCTACTTTGTATAGACATATGGTGGGAAGTCTAACTATTTATCCACAACAAGACTTGATATTGCATATTCAGTTAGCATACTTAGTCAATTCATGGCTAAACCACATGACAAAAAGCAACTAAGGGGGTCATTCAATACTTGAAAGCGACTGCAGATTTTTGTATTGAATATACTAATCATCTGAATGTTCAATTGACAAGTTATTTAGATTCTAATTGGGTAGGAGATCTAGATGATATAAAATCCACCATTGATTTTGGATACAATATAGAATTTGCAATTGTGTCTTGGAGCAGCAAGAAGCAACCAAATGTTTCCTCGTCCTCAACTGAGAGTATAAATCATTGTTCAGTGCTACCTGTTAGGATATTTGACTAAGATGTATTCTTGAAAATATAGGAGAAAGATAGGGAGTACCTCTGAATCTGCAACCCAAAAATGATTGTATTTATAAAGATTATCCCCTCCCATCTTCACATATAATCTAAAATGATTAAAGAGTAATATTTAGAGAGAAATATATTGACATAATCGGTACTTGTCTCTGCTATTTTTTATGGACATCGATGAGATTCAAACCTGCAGAAAGCTCTAATGGTGGAAACTATAGTTGCAGAAGTGTGTCCAGTGTCATCTTTTCTTACTTCTTATCTACCTATTTCACTTCTATTTCCACCAATCTTTGTCAAATGCACAATCAGAGTCTTAAATTCCCTTCCATTTCTATAGATTTTTGCATATCTTCTGGGGATTTGTAGAGACATAGGCCTTCTCGACTCAACCTCCCAAGTTCAATCCCCATGAAGATTTCTTGTGTATTGTGGTATATGAAGCCAACGGATACTCCTTCATGTTGAAACATAGTAGTTGTAGTAATTACTCCCACCGATGATAGGTACGAAGCTTCTGGATAGTCCACAATGGTGAAATATATTCTAGAAGAAGTTTTACCTAGTGACTAGAAATATCTGAATCCAGAGAGTTCAATGGTTTTTTGGAGACTCTCTAGATCATTCGAAGATCATTCATCTATGTATATATATGTGGTCTATATATGTGTGTTCTAGTCAATGCAATGTATCAATGTTCTTGAGTATTTTGTGTACCTTACAGTTGTAGCTGTAATACTCTATGCCTCTTTGCTCTCAATCAGGTATCACAACACAGGAAGGATCGATCTAGAGATAGCACGATTGGATTGTTGCAGACTGGAGAGAGACGCACTTGTAAATCCGCATCTCAGCATGCTGTTGAGGTAAAGCACTGCAATTGGCAGTACGCAAACCCTATGGAGGCCACATCTTCTCGCACCGCTACGCTCTACTTTGTTGAAGGATCATTGAGCCAAGGAGATTCTCACACTAAGATCCACCTAGAGGTTCAGGTTTCAAGTCATCATTATGTTTTGGTATTTTGAGGGCATTGTGCACCAATACTAGTCGGACAGTCAAATGCAATGTGGTGTGGATGATCTTCATTAAAGTCAGCAGGTTTTATTGAGCCGATTAATATATATTTTTTGGTTGTATTTGGTAGTTTGGATCTCAAAGAAAACATTGCCTAGTTGTAGATTCTCTTGGTGAAAATGGTGGTTATGACGAGTACTTTATTTTTTATTTGACCTGAGTCACCTTGGATTTTCGGTGTGCCTCGATTGCATTAGTTTTCGAATTTATTGCCGCAGTGACACCAAAGTCACTGTCGTTCGCTAGAATAGGAGAGTGGTGAGAGTTACTACCCATTTTCTAAACCCTCGTCACTGCTTTTCGGTAAAGAAATTTGTGGTAAAAAAATTCCTAATGGAATTAAACGTTGTATGTGCCATTTTGTTTCTCAATCAATTGGAAAAGTAGTAATACACAATATTGATACCTAACAAGAGTAGCAAAGGTGCTAGAGGATGAAAGTGACGCTGTCAGGGACAGAAGATATATGTTAAGAGATTTGAATCTTAAGGGATTATATTTGGAAATAATGGAGTAAAATTCAGTTGTAAGAGTTACTAGCGTAAGTAGAGTCTAGTTATCTATGGTTTAATATAATAGTCTAAATAAGTTAGTTTCCTATATAATGATGTAATCAATCTTCATTCAATATAGATTGTGAGTGGAGTCTCACCTGTGTATTGTTTCTCATATTTTTAAGTTGGTATGAAAACAGCGTTGAAGATCCAGCTCTCTGAGGCGAGATCCAAAGTACGAAATCTCGATTTTATTTGAGGAAAAATCATCAATCCCCCTACCCAGTGTTAGAGAGCACCGACGCACTCACACTTTCGAAATTAAGATTTTCGGGCTCCTCGCGCTCTCTCTGTATGCATTCAGGAGCACTGAGCGTCGACGCTCCCAACTCCACACACATAGGGCGTTGTGAATTTTGCCCAATGCACCCACTGCCATTACATATGAGCGTTAACGCTTGCCTTCATGAATTCAAGGAAGTAGAGAAAGGCATGATTTTGTTGGTCAAAGGAGACCTCTCCTTCAAGACTTTTTTGAAGATTTGTAATCTGTGAGAAATAGTGAAGAGTGTTGTGTTGCACATGATTTCCTTAATGCACGATTTCTTAAGCAAATCGTGAAGGTTCATTTGTTTTTATACATGAATATGTGAGTCTTTTTATTTTATATGTGGAGCATTGAATAAGAATGCCACATTTGCATGAATTTGATTATTTGAGAGTGAGGTAGTTTGAGTCATTCATGATTTGCATGCATAAGCATGCCTTTGCATGAGTTGAAATATAAAGGAGATCTTAAGTGGATGAGGTTTGAGTGAGTTTACATGAGCTTTGAACAATATAATAGGTTTTTACATGTGATGTTTTATCAATGAACATGAATTTTTGTTAAGGATTTATCAATGCATGGATTGTTGTTAAGGATTTTTGTTTTTAAGTTTTTCTCTTAAGAAAGTTGAGAGTTAAGATTGAGACAGATCGGTGGTATCTGAAGGCAGAGCGGCATAAAGTTGCATATACTTGGTGATTCACTTACAGAGACTATCTTGCAGCGATGGAGAATCCGCTGGCAGAGACCTACCTCAACAAAGCCAACAGGTTAGATGGCTCAAATTTCATTAATTGGAAATTCAAGATGCAGACCCTGATGGAAGGCTATGGTGTCTGGACCATTGCAAAGGGAGATGAAGCGAAACCTAATGTGGTTGCCAGTGCGACAACAATGCAGATCCAAGACTGGGATAAGCGCGAAAACAAGACCAAGGTATTGTTGCGCAGGTCTATTAAAGATAGCATAATTCCACATATTAGAGAAGCTAAAACTTATGTTGAAACATGAACAATGCTTAAAGCATTATATGAAACTAACAACACAAATTGCATTTTGTTCCTGAAACTAAATTGCTAGGCATTAAGATGGATGGAAATGAATCTATTAGTTCATTTTTGGGTCGTATTAAAGAGGTGAAAGACAAGCTAGGAAATATAGGAGAAATAGTTTCCATCACTGATCTTGTCACTATTACCTTAAATGGTATGCTAGAAGATTATAAGATGTTCATAACAGGTCTCACAACAAGGGAGAAGCCTCCTAAGTTTGAAGAATTGATAGGTATTTTGCTGCAAGAGGAAGAGAGGTGCGGAAATCTGAAGCCTTAGAATAAAGATTTGGCACTATGGTCAAATAAGAGATCCTCGAGAGGGAGATTAGGAGAAAGAGGCAAAGGAGGCAGTTCATGGAAGAGAGGCAGTTCATCATAGAGAAGACAATCTCCAAGTCCAAATCAAGGTATGCAATCTAACATGAATGATTCAAAGAGTTGTTTTTATTGTGGTCGGCCTAGACATATTGTTAAATACTGTCACAAGAAGAAGAGTGATGCGGCTAGGAATAAACCTAGAACACATTCAGGTCATTATGCAGAAAAATATTCAAATCAAGATGTTAGATTATTTATTGCTAGTGTTGATATTGATGAACCCCCGAATTTTAATTCAGGGGATCTTAGGTTGTTTGTGTCTAACGCTGCTTTATCTACTGAAACAGATAATATTGATGCCTGGTTTGTAGATTCCAGAGCATTAGTACATATGACTTGTAATAGGAACTGGTATGATAATTTTAAAGGAGCATAGAATGGTGCCAGCATATATCCTAGAGATGATCGTGCTCATCATATCAAGGGATATGGAGACATTCCTGTGACATTGCCGAATGGTACTGTTCGTCACATTTGCAATGTGGTGTATGTGCCAGGGATAAAGAAAAAAATGATCTCTGTGTCCACCATTACAGATTAGAACTTGAAGGTTGAATTCTTGCATAATGAAGGATTTGTTAGATCACTTCCAAACTGTTGCAACGGGAGTCAGCGAATGAGGCCTATACAAACTTGATGTTACCAACAAAGCACATCACGCACTGACTTTTGCAACTATGCCAACAAATATTGTTTGGCATCAAAGGTATGGCCACATCAATCATCCTGATTTATTGTTATTATAAAAAAATAATATGGTTGAAGGACTCCCCATATTAAAGAATGAAAATGTTGTTTGTGATGGATATGCATTAGGAAAGATGCACATAGATGAATTCCCCCCTAATCTTGATAGGAAAAAGAGAGATGTTTTAGATCTTGTGCATATTGATGTTTGCGGGCCTATGCAGACTAGGTCTTTAGGAGGTGTATTTTACTTTCTATTATTTATTGATGATTGCACGAGATACACATGGGTTTACTTCCTTATAAGAAAAAGTGATGTTTTCGAGTACTTTAAGGAATTTTGAACCATGGTGGAAAAGAAGACAGGAAAATCCATCAAAATCCTCTGTTCAGATCAAGGGGGAGAGTATAAATCAGGGTACTTCATCAAATATTGCAAGGATCATGGAATAGTACAACAATATACAATACCTCACACTCCACAGTAGAACAAAGTCGCTGAAAGGAAAAACAGAAATCTGGTAGAGTGTGCATGAAGTATGATGAAAGGTAAGAATCTCTCAAATGTTTTTTCGGGCTAAAGCCATAAATACTGCAATTTATTTAAAGAACAAAAGTCCAACAAGGTGTCTTGATAATGTTACTCCTTTTGAAGCCTTGTATGGTTCCAAACCTGTAGTTCATAATTTGAAAGTATTTGGGTGTAAGGATTTTGCTCATATTCCAAAGAAGAATAGGAAGAAATTGGATGATAAAGCCATTAAATGTATTTTCATTTGGTATTGTTATGAATTTAAAGCATAAAAACTGTTTGATCCTTCTACTCATGTACTTTTCCATGAGCAGGAAGCAGGAAACCATGAAAATAACAGTGATGAGGAATGGCATAGAATTCTTGATGAAGGAGTTAAAGAAGAGCATCAATAACCATGACAACAGCAGCCACAACCACAACGACAACAGTAGCAACAACAATAAGGACTCAATGACATGGACAATTCAAGCAATCACAGTTCACCTAGAGGCGAAGACAGATCTTCCCAAAGTGGGGGGGAATATAATCAGTTGAGAAGATCTTCACGATAGGTTCGCCTCCCTGATAGGTATAGAGACTATGCCCTAATGAGTAGCATTTCAAATTTCATAGAACCCATGAGTTTTGATGAAGCTAATGAACATGATGAATGGCGAAATGCAAAGGAGGAAGAATGTGAATATATAATGAAAAATAATACTTGGGAATTGACTTAATTGCCGAAACATAAGAAGCCCATTGGATGCAAATGGATATACAAACCCAATTTTAAATCAGATGGTAGTATAGATAAATATAAGGCTAGACTAGTGGCAAAGGGGTATTCACAAACATAAGGTATTGATTATGCTCAAACATTTGCACTAGTAGCTAAATTGAATACCATTAGATTGTTAATTTCTTTATCTACAAAGTATCATTGGAAGCTGCACCAATTAGATGTTAAATTTGCATTTTTGAATGGTAAGTTGAAGGAGGAGGTTTACCTTACTCAACCTAAAGGGTTTGTGGAAAAAAGGGCAAGAACACTTAGTGTGTAAGTTAAAGAAATCATTGTATGGACTAAAACATGCACCTAGGTCATGGTATGAGAAGATAAAACCTTTCTTTCTTCAACAGGGTTTTATGAGGAGCAAAAGTGATCGAAATATGTATAACAAATTTGCTGAGTAGGGGTGTATAGTATTGATTTCATTATATGTTGACGATTTGATAATTACAGGAAATGCAGAGAAATTAATTGATGAAATCGAGGAGCAGTTATCAAAAGTTTTTGAAATGAAAGATCTTGGTGAGTTACATTACTGCATAGGTCTTGAGGTTTAGAGAAATGCAGTCCAAACTTTTGTTTGTCAGAGAAATACTTAAGATATTTAAAATGGATCAGTGTAAATCTTCTATTGTTCCCATGCGGCAGAATGTGAAACTTTCTTGTGATGATGGTTTGAAGGAGGTGAATGGCACTATGTATAGACAAATGGTGGGTAGTTTGAATTATCTCACCACAACCAGACCTAATATTGCATAATCTATGAGTGTGTTAAGTAAGTTTATGGCGAAACCTCTAGAAATCCATTGGAATGCAGCAAAGGTGGTACTCAGGTATCTAAAAGGAACACTTGATTATGGCATTAAATACACTGATACATCTGATGTTGAGTTGATAGGTTACTCAGATTCTGATTGGGTTGGCAATCCGGATGATCGAAGATCAACCACTAGATATACATTTTTCATTGGATCCAGGGTTGTTTCATGGAGTAGTAAAAAGTAGCCTACTGTATCTTTTTCTTCTATTGAAGCAGAATATAAAGCCTTGTGTGCAACAACTTGTGAAGTTGTTTGGTTGAGAAGACTTCTTCAAGATGTTGGAAAAGAACAAAAGGAACGTACAATGATCAAATGTGATAATCAAAGTTCAATCAATCTTGGGAAGAATCCAATTTTTCATGCAAGGACAAAGCATGTTGATGCTCAGTTTCATTTTTGTTAGAGAAAAATTACAGTCAAATGAAATATCTCTTATGTATTGTAATACTAGTGAAAATGTTGTTGATATTTTCACTAAGCCTCTTGGAAAGATTAAGTTTGAGTTGTTTCAGGAGATGTTAGGTGTATAATTCAATCCATTCTCCATTAAGGGGGAGACTTGGAAATAATGGAGTAAGAGTCAGTTGTAAGCGTCAGTTGACAGAGTCCGTAGTGTAAGTAGAGTCTAGTTATTTGTGGTTTAATGTAACAGTCTAAATAGGTTAGTTTCCTATATAATGATGTAATCAGTCTTCATTCAATATAGATTGTGAGAGGAGCCTCACCTATGTGTTGTTTCTCATATTTTTAAGTATTATATCTATTATGGTTTTGTATTGAATGTCTCTTAGTCTGTGTAATCCACTTGATGTGATTGTTAAAGTTCTACCAACTAGCTATTTTGAAGAGAATTTAGCGCCTAACGAGTTTATTCTAGGATATTGGTTCAAAATTGATGCCCATTGCCTTCGTTGAGGAGGAAATTGGTATCCACTGAGGATATCCATTTGAAATTGTGGTTTTTTCCTTGAATGAAATCAAATGAAATTATGCTCTATGGATGAATCAAGGAGCGACATTTAAATGTTGTTTTCTGGTCAAAGGTAATCGAACACTTTGTTATTTGTGGACTTATTTACAAATAGGAGGTAAAAGTTGAGCATTGGATGCCTTATTGTAAGGAGTTGAAAGCTAAAGTAACTCGAGATATTCTTAAGAAAATGTTTGTTAAAATAAGACAAAATTGTAAAGGGAATATTTTACCTTTCATCCCATATTGAAAAGATGTTTGTGTGCCATCTTTTTTGTGTTCAAAATTTTTTGTGCTCGAGTACTTATTTGAGGACAAGGTTTGAAGTTTCAAGGTAAAACAAACACATTAGGGTGCAATATTGGTGGTACCCAACACCCTACATTGTTGTGTTGATATTGAGTGAGTCTAAATCATTTTTAAAAATGGGTAAAGGACAAAAAAGACTACATCAGGCTAATCAAGAAGTCATATTACTTTAGCAAAAAATTGAATATGCTTCCCAAAATATAGATAGGTCAGTTGGAATTAATAATTCATTATTGGAAAAAATCGCTAATCTCAAAGCATGTAAAAACAAGGTCTATCAAGAATTTGTTAACCTCACTATAGAACAGATAAATGAACTAGAGGAAAGGACATAATCATTGAATCAAAAGGTGATTGATATTTTAGCACTTCATGAAATGAATGATCAAATGATAGAATGTTTGAAGCAAGAGTTTTTGGCAATTAACGTTGAGAAAATAAGTGAAAAGGGAAAAAAGTAGTGTGTGATGCAATTTGTGATACAAGTGATTTGCTAGATAGTTCATGTGATACTAGTAAAGTGGTTGATGCTAGTGATATACATATGTCTCTCTCATGCAATGAGATTTAGAATGGTGAGCTTGATGATATGTCCGAAGATGAACATCATATTGAAGATGAAGACATTGGTAGTTTTGAAAGGAACACAAAAGGAATTGGGTCCAAACTCATGAAAAAATGGGTTTTGATGGAAAACGTTTAGGCAAAAATAGGCAAGGCATCAAGAAGCCCATAAAAATTTGTGTAAGGACAAAGAATGAAGGTCTTGGTTATGAAGGAAACACAAACAATGGGGATACCAAGTTTGTTAACGAAGACATTTATTTTTAGATCATAGTGGACCGAAAAATATGTAGAAGCAGGAGCATTGTTGTAGTCATTGTGGTAGAAAAGGGCATGCACAAGCTATGTGTTGGGATTTGTGTCCTTGCAATATTTGTGGCTTCACTAATCATGATCATCACACATGTTGGAAAAGACCAATATCAAAACCCCATATACAGATAAATTGTGGATGGATAAGTCTGCATGAATGGCATAATATTACTTTTATGTTGAAAAGATTCTACAAGGTAAAATCCTCCAATGTACAAAAGCTCCCACATGAAAAAGGAATCAAGGAACAAGTCGGTTTTCAAAAGTTAGTAAATAATTTCCAAACTTCTATCAGAATGTTCATGGTTCTTGGTAATTCAAACAAACTTTTGTAATGGTTTGTGGTACACTAATGAAAAACCTTGAATATGTAAGGTTAAGAATAATCCAAGGAAACCCCTGGATATAGTAAATTGGTTGAGGGTAACCCATATAAAACCCATGGGATTATTAAGGCTATAGCCATTGGAATTTGTCTCCTCCCATCATCAAATTGGTATAGATGAAACAAGAAGAATGATGCAACAACATCATCTCTCAAGGCATGTATAAGAGCATTCTTAAGAAGTTGTAGTAGCAACTAAAATTAAAAATTTGAGATGGAATACAATGAAAAGGGGAGGAACGTCAAACAACATCAACATTCCAGTTATTGATAAAGTTTTTGTTGTAACAGAATAAGTAGAATATTTTGGAAGATCCTACTGAAGCAAATGAATAAGGTTGAAGAAGTTGATTCTATAAGAATTGCATAGCATGAGCATAGTGAATCCCATTGTGTAAAAACACATGTGGATGATGTAATTGAATGTTGTAAGCCTAGTTGAGACTTAGACCAACAGGCCATCATGTTATGAATTTTGTAATTACATAAAGACATTGATGGTTAGTGTTAGTATTGTTAGTGGTTGTAATTAAGGGGGAGTGTTGAAACATATTAGTTGTAGTAATTACTCCCACATATGGTAGGTAATAATCTTCTGGATAGTTCATAGTGGTGCAATATATTCTATAAGGTTGACCAAGTGACAAGAAACTTTTGAATCCAAAGAGTTCGATTTTTGTTGGAAACTCTCTAGATCATTCAAAGATCATTCATCTATGTATATATGTGTGTGTTCTAGTCAATGCAATGTATTAGTGTTCTTGAGTATTTTGTGTATCTTAAAGTTGTAGTTGTAATACTTTGTCCCTCTTTGCTCTTTTCTCTCACTTCGTACACAACCCTGATGTTGGCCCTCCTGCCACCATCAACAATGAACCACTGAGCCACCTTCCATAATGGTGTCAAATACAAGGTTTAATTCCATCAACGTCTTTGCATAGAGGGAGTGGAACGATGATTGGGAGTAGAAGAATAAAACAACCTAAAATATAAGATAAAAATGTTGTTGGCACAACAAAACATCATCATAACATAACAAGATAGAGAATCTGGAAGCTAGACACCCATAAATTATCATAGCATTTGTATATCATATCAAGCAATATGTTTTTATATGTAGTCACCCAAAACCATTTAAAGCTTAAAATTGAAACATTTTTGTAGCAAAAGGATTATGAAAGCTCCAAATTCTCTTGTTATTTTAATACTAAATAGCATTAACTAGACTAAGAAAAAAAGATTTTAGTCCTTGGTTACAAAAAGTCATATATTGAGTAACAAACATAATAGAGCATCAATAATTGCACTAAAATGACATTATATTTACACCCTTGCAAATTTCACATCATATTGAGTTAGGATTGATTTATATTTGAAAATATTCATTGCTAAAAAACAAATCTCTTTGTGTTTGTGAAACCATTGAAATCCACTATGCTACTTCTTCGGTTGCCCTCGTTAGTCCCTGCCTTCGGCAAGGGACTTTAGCAACTGCTTCATGGTCAATGATCATTGACCAAGTATTAGTTGGTGCAATTTAGTACACTAAATGGTGCATTTTGGTAAGATTTGATGTTACTTTGTCGTTAGGTTTTTATGTTTTTACAAATTTCGTCTTATCATGATTTATTTATTTATTTATTAAATATTATACATTAAATTTTTTATTCATTGCTAGCTCCCTGATGTGACATAATTATCCTGGTGTATGGGATTTTTTTTACCTAATTGTCAAAAGCAAAAAATGGCTTAAAAAAATCAATTGTTTTAGTGGCTAGTTTGTATTGCATTTCGTCAATCAATCTTTTAATCAGTCAAACCCTACCATACAGTATGACAGTGTTGCATTGTGATTGAGGTCATGTCTAATGAAAACTGGAATGAACCACCATCGACACAATACTGCAATCCGTCAATCAATCATACCCTAACAGACAGTCTAACAATGCTACATTGTAGTCGAGGCCTCTAATGCGAACTTGAATGAATCACGGCTGCCACGTTATGCTGGAGACATGAATGATCCACCACGTTATGCTGGAGGTTTTTTGGAAGTTGTAATGTCCTCGTATGCCTAATCTCTCTAAGAGAGAATTTTTGTAGCCTAATTGAGTTCGTTTGGGCCAGGGTGGAAAATAATCAAGGGAACATGAAGAACAACAACAAAATTCAAATGGGGTTATTATCCCACATTCATAAGAGAAGGAAAGAAAATCTCAAGTTAGCAGTATAAAAAAAGGGGATAGGAGGAGTCTATCATCAATTCTTGCATTTGCTAATTTAAGAAAAATATTTGGAGAGATCTTGGAGAAAGAGACTCGGGATCGAGAAACCTTCAATTGATCACTGGTTTCAGTGTTGCAACGATACACACTAGCTAGTTTTGGGGTCATAATCACTGATATTTCGAAATTGAGATGCATTGCTAAGGAGAGGATCACACTTTAAATCAATCTCTTGGATATTGGTTGAATCTACATTTGTGGGAAATTTGTATTAAGGATGAGCTTAAATCTGCAAGGGTTGAACTGCTTGAAGGAGGAAGAATCTTCCCATAGAAATTTGTGGGCTCTCTGTTGCACTTATTTACTAGGTGTTGGGTGCATCCTTGGAGATTTGTAGGGAGAGTTTGCTGGTAGATCTGAGTTCTTTCATCATTGGGAACCATATTCTATTGTGTGAATCGATTTACCATCTATTCCCTATCAGATTGGGTGCTGAGAAATATATTACAATTGTGCGGGAAATTTTTTACATAGACTGGGCTCATTTTTCACCAGTCTAAGCATTATTCTTCAAGTTGGGCAGACTCTCCTTCAATTATGGGCATCATATATTGAATCTGAGTGTTTTTATCGGCAGATCTGAGCCCTTATTTATCTCGGTTGCTACATTCACATTTGTTGGGAGAATTTCATCATACACAGAGATGCTATCACTTGTTGAGGTTGTCGATTTATACAGTTATTCACATAATAACATTCCAGTGTTTTTGCAAATTCAATATGTTTTGATATAACCAAGTTCTTTCTTATTATTGTTGTAATAATTGTGATTTGTCTCCACTACATTACTGTTGTCATATTATTCATTGTTGTTTGTGCTTGAATATTGACATTGTGGTTTCAAAATAAAAAGTTGTCAGTTGTAACTATCAAGTACATGTTTACTATGAGTGAAATGCTTAAAAGAAAATTGTTAGTTTAAAATTTTGAACGTCAAAATCAGTAAATTATCCAAAAGAAATTTAGGGAGATGCTTCATTATGGAGAAACAATTTGCATATAAAAGTTTGACAAAGGTACACATCTCAATAACCAAACAAAACTTGTGAAAAGTGGATTTAGAATATTACAGTGGTATTAGAGCATGTTCCTCGCTTAGCTTGGGATTTGAAAGTTAAACGAATAGGGAAGTAAATGAATAGGGAGGATAGGTAGAATGTCACCCACAGAAGGAAGAGATACTAGACTCAAGAATCTCCATTGGATAGGGAAGAACCAGTTCAGGAATTAGAAGCTCAGCTTGAGGTAAATAAGGTAGATAAGGGTGAATACATCATGAGTGACAAAGATGAACATGATTTCAACAGTCTTCTTAGCGCATTCAATGATTTGGCCAGGGGCCAGAAAGTAATGATGGATCTGATGGGGCAGATGGCATTTAACACCATGGGGAGTCAAGACAAGAAAAATCATAATGGTGAAAGGGATTCTAATAATGGGGAAGGAATCCATTCTCGCACCACCATGAAGAGCCATGCCCATTTGTACACCAGGACACCTAAGCCTACCATGCCTCAATTCCTTGATAATGATGCATCAGGGAGAATGGAGCAGACTGATAAGGATATACCCTATAGATCTTATTTAGAGGAGTACCAGAGATAGGGAGATGATCTTCTGTCTTCCATTTCCTTTCATGATTTTTTCCACTTAAAAGGCAAGAACATGCCTTGGGGGGCGAAGGGTAATATGTCCCAAAAGACGGAGTTACAACACACATTGTGAAAAATGATCATTCCAAACTTTGATGGGTCATCAAAATGCACTACTAGAGCATGGGTGCAGAAGTTGGACACTTATTTCCAGCTCAACAAAAATGGTTGAAGCTGATGCTATTAAGATTTCCACCTTTCATTTGGATGAATAAACCCATGAGTGGGGGTACCATGGGTTAGTTACACTGGGTCATTCAATAATCACTTCATACCTCGATTTCAAACAGAGGATCATTGAGAGGTTTGATAGGAAAGACCTAGAGATCCATTTTCGAGAGTTGGCTTAGCTCAAGGAGACAAGTAGACTAGAGGCATTTATCTCTGAGTTCCAAATATTAGTAGTGATGGTGACAGACATATATGAGGCATGCTTTGTGATGTTGTTCGTTGAGGGGCTAACAAAGCCATTACATGTATGGGTGAAGTCCTACAAACCCACCACTTTGCAAGATGTAGTCAGTCATGCTAGGGACATGCAGACTGATATTCCTAAGAGCATGTTTCCTCTTAAACCCACCTCCCCACAAAAGAGAAAGGAAAAAAAACCATTTCAGAGGGATTGGGTTGGGAATACCAAGATGGATGAATAAATAAGAAAGGAGATAAGGAGGAATAAATTGTGCTTTAGTTGTCAAGAGTTGTGGGTACTAGGGCACAAGTGTGTTGGGAAAGACAAGACTGACAAGGCTCATTATATTGAGCTCTATTCAGATAGTGATAGTGATGATGAGGAAGAGAAGCGAGAACAAGAACAAGTACACCAAACATCAGGTGAGGATACATCACAGGCTGGGGATAAGGTCCCTATTATGGCATCCATGTTGGGACTTCCCAGACACCTCACTTTCAGAGTCCAAGGAGTCCTAAAGAGGCACAATGTTACAGTGTTTATTGGTAGTGGGGAATCCCACAAATTTATAGATGCAACTTTGGCAGACAAGTGAGAGATTCTGAAGGAGGGGTTTGAGGGACTCACCAAGATCATACTTGGAGGCTATAAGATGGAGTGCACTAGATAAATCCCCAAGTTAAAAATAACCACGGGGAATTATACATTGACAGATGATTTCTTTGTGGTGGATGTGCCAGACACTAATGTGGTTCTTGGATTTTAGTGGTTATACTCCATTGGGAAACACACTATTTATCAAAGAATTATGGAAATGAAGTTCATGGGACCAGATGGAAAAAACGTGGTTTTACGGGCTATGCACCAGTATCCTCCCAAGATCATGTCATCTCACAATATCGAGGCAGTGATGCGGCATGGAGACATAGAGTGGGTAGTGGAGTGCTACATTTATGATAGGGAGCCACAAGATCTTCCTCGATAGTATCCAGACGATATTCATGTATTGTTTCACAAACATCATAAGGTTTTTTATGACATTCCTCAAGGAGTACCCCCTATAGATTTTAACCTTGTACAAGATTTTACTGCAAACAGATTTTGAATAAAAGAACAGAAAAGATACATTGGAAAATACACACATTACACATATATTTTTTCTCTGGAAACCCAAACCAAGAAAACCTGCATATTTTATATTCATTCATTGTGATACATTGTTTACAATACAATATACATATAGGAGCCAACATCATCCAAAACCCTAACCCAATGAACTGGAATAGTCAACAACCCTAATTACTTAACCTGAAATACAAAACCATTGGCAAAAACCATGTGCCTAAAAACCTCCCAACAATGGACACAAAAATTAAGGCAACACGAAAAACGAGGAAACAAATGCGACATGTTTCCCGAGAAAAAAAAATTGTGCAAAGAATATAACACATACCTAACATTCTCCCACTTGTTGTTTTATTTTCATACAGAGGGTTATAGGGTTACATAGTTGACAATCCAGGGCAACAATGCCCATAGATCCTCTACACCAAGAGAACTTCTCAGTGCTCACAAATTTTGTTAATGAATCTGCAACATTCTTCAAAGTGTCCACCTTCATCAACACCACTTTCTTTTCTTTAACCATGTCCCTCAAAAAATGATATTGAATATCAATATGCTTTGTATTTGAATGATAAGTAGGGTTCTTCACTAGAAAAATTGCACTCTAACTCTGACAATCTATCCTTATAGCTTGTTGTACCAACCCAACACATGAAAAGAATCTTTGTAACCATATTTCTTCCTTACTTGCATTAGTGGCTTCCATGTATTCAAATTTTGTAGTTTAAAGTGCCACTACATCCTATCTTTTGCTCATCCAACCTATTGCTCCTCCAAATAGGTTAAACACATACCCGCTTGTAGATCTCCTACGATTGAGATCTCTAGCCCAGTCTTCATCCACAAAGCGATGTATGCCCAACACTTTGTCCAATCCTGGTCTTCCTTGGTAGCATAATCCATAGCTAGTAGTGCCACACAAATACATTAAAACACTTTTTACTCCTATCCAATAGTCTTTCCCTGGTTTTGACATATACTTGCTCGGATTGGGAACTGATAAATATATTACAATTATGTGGGAAACTGTTTATATAGTCTGGTCTTATTTCTCACCAGTCTAAGAATTATTCTTCAAGTGGGGCACACTCTCCTTCAATTATAGGCATCATATATTGAATCTAAGCATTTTTATCAGCAGATCTAAGCCCTTATTTATCTCATCTATTGCATCCACATTTGTTGGGAGAATTTCATCATACGCAGAGCCGGTATCACCTGTTGAGGGCATTGATTTATATAGTCATCCACAGGATCAGACATTCCAATGTTTTTTCAAAATCAATATGTTGTGATATA
The DNA here is from genome assembly GCA_032191745.1 of Picea mariana. Lineage (NCBI taxonomy): Eukaryota > Viridiplantae > Streptophyta > Pinopsida > Pinales > Pinaceae > Picea > Picea mariana. Next base: position 64,137 of record JASDQU010241511.1, read on the forward strand.
ACCAGGTTCTTTCTTATTATTGCTGTAATAATTCTGAGTTGTCTCCACTACATTATTGTTGTCATATTATTCATTGTTGTTTGTGTTTGAATACTGTCATTCTAGTTTCACAATAAAAGCTTGTCAATTGTAACTATCAAGTACATGTTTACTGTGAGTGAAATGCTTAAAACCAAACCGTTAGTTTAAACTTTTGAACATTAAACTCAGTAAATTGTCCAAAATAAATTTAGGGAGATACTTCATTATGTAGAAACAATTTGCATATTACTATTTGACAAAGGTACAAATCTTAATAACCGTGACAAAAATTGTGAAAAGTGGATTTGGAATATTAAAGTGGTATCAAAGAATGATCCTCCCTTATTCATAGGGATATGAAACTTAAAATAATTGGGAAGTAAATGAATAGGGGCAATAGGGAGAACGTCACCCATAGAAGGAAGAGTTACCAAAGTCGATAATATCCATTGGAAAGGGAAGCACCAGTTCAAGAATTAGAAGCTTAGCCTGAGGTAGATAAGGGTGAAGATATCATGAGTGACAAAGTTGAACAGTATTTCAACAGTATTCTCAGTGCATTCGATGATTTGTCCAGGGGCCAAAAAGAAATGATGGATTTGATGGGGCATATGGAAGTTAACACCATGGGGAGTCAAGACAAGAAAAATCATAACGGTGAAATGGATTCTAATAATGGGGAAGGAATCCATTCTCACACCACCATGTAGAGACACCCCCATTTGTACACCAGGACGCCCAGGCCTACCATGCCTCAATTCCTTGATAATGATGCATTAGAGCGAATGGATCAGACTGATCATGATATATCCTTTAGAGCTTATTTGGAGGAGTACGAGAGATTGGGAGATGATTTTCGGGCTGCGATGTCCTTTCATGATTTTTTCCACTTAAAAATCAAGAACAGGCCTAGGGGGCCAAGAGGACGATGTCCCAAAACATAGAGTTACAATGCACATTGGGAAAAATGACCATTCCAAAATTTGATGGGTCATCAAAATGAATTGCTAGAGGATGGGTATAGAACTTGGAAACTTCTTTCCAGATCAACACAATGGTTGAAGTCGCTGTTATTAAGCTTTTCACCCTGCATTTGGATGGAGAAGCCCATGAGTACTGGTACCATGGGTTAGTGACACTAGGTCATTCAGGAATCACTTCATACCTCAATTTCACACATAGGATCATTGAGAGGTTTGACAGGAAAGACCCAGAGATCCATTTTTGAGACTTGGCCTAGCTTAAGCAGACAGGTAGCCCATAGGAATTTATCTCTGAGTTCCAAAGATTAGTAGTGATGGTGAAAGACATATTTGAGGCATGCTTGGTGATGTTGTTAGTTGAGGGGATAACAGATCCATTACATGGATGGGTGAATGCATACTAACCCACCACTTTGAAAAATGCAGTCAGTTGTACTAGGGACATGCAGGATGATGTTCCTAAGAGGAGGTTTCCTCCAAAACCAGCCTTCCCATAGAAGAGAAAGGAAACCAAACCATTTCATAGGGATTGGGTTGGGAATCCCAAGATGGATGAAGAAACAAGAAAGTATCTAAGGAGGAATAAATTGTGCTTTAGTTGTGAGGAGTTGTGGGTATCAGGGCACAAGTGTTTCAGGAAATACAAGACCGGAAAGGCTAATTATATTTAGGTCTATTCAGACAGTGATAGTGATGATGAGGAAGATAAGTAGGAACAAGAACAGGGACACCATACATCAGGAGAGGAGACATCACAGACTAGGGCTAAGGGCCCTGTTATGGAATCCATGTCGGTACTTCCCAGGTACCATACTTTCATAGTCCGAGGAGTCCTACAAGGGAAAAATGTTACAATGTTGATTGGTAGTGGGGCCTCCCACAACTTTATAGATGCAACTTTGGTGGACAGGAGAGAAATTTAGACGGAGGAGTTTGAGGGATTCACTGTGATCATACCCAAAGGCTATAAGATGGAGTGCACTAGATGGATCCTCAAGTTAAAAATAACCATGGGGAATTATAAGTTGACAGATGATTTCTTTGTGGTGGATGTGCCATACACTAATATGGTTCTTGGATTTCAGTGCTTATACTCCAATGGGAAATACACTACTGATCAGAGGACTATAGAAATTGAGTTCATGGGACTAGATGAAAAAAGGGTGGTTTTACGGGATATGCACCCGTATCCTCCCAAGATCGTGTCATCTCACAATATAGAGGAAGTGATGCGGCATGGATACATAGAGTGAAAAGTGGAGTGTACATTTCTGATAGGGAGCCACTAGATCATCCTCGATAGTATCCAAATGATATTCAGGTATTGCTTCGCAAAGATCAAAAGCTTTTTTATGACATTCCTCAAGGAGCACCCCCTGTAGATTTTAACCTTGTACAATATTTTATTGCAAACATATTTTCAATAAAAGAACAGAAAATACACAATGGAAAATACACACATTACACATATAATTTTTCCACTGGAAACCCATACCGTGAAAACCAACATATTCTATATTCATTCATTGTGATACATTGTTTACAATACAATATACATATAGTAGCTAATGACATCCAAAACCCTAACCCAATGACCTGTATTAGTCAAAAACCCTAATTCCTTAACTGGAAATAGAAAACCATTGGCAAAAACCATGTGTTGAAAAACTGCACAACAATGGACATGAAAATTGAGGCGACATGAAAAAGGAGGCAAAAATGTGACATATTTCCCGAGGAAAAAACATTTTGTGCAAAGAATATAACACATACCCAACAGTCTTCCACTTGTTGTTTTCTTTGCATACATGGTTACATAGCCATCAATCTAGGGAAACAACTCCCATAGATCCTCTTACAAAGTGATATTGAATATCAATATGCCTTTTCTTTGAATGATAAACTGAGTTCTTTGCCAAAAAAATTGCACTTTGATTGTCACAATATACCCTTACAACTTGTTGTACCAACCTAATACCTGAACACAATCTTTGTAACCATATTGCTTCCTTACTTGCATGAGTGGCTGCCATGTATTTAGTTTCTTTATATCTCGTATTTTGCTCATCCAATTGATTGCTCCTCCAAATAGGTTAAACACATACCCGCTTGTAGATATCATACGATCCAGATCTCTAGCCTAGTATGCATCCACAAAGCAATGTATGCCAAACACTATGTCCAAGCTTGGTCTTCCTTGGTAGAACAATCCATCGCTAGTAGTGCCATGCAAATACCTAAAAACCATTTTTACTATTGTCCAATGCTCCTTCCCTAGTTTTGACATATACCTGCTCATATTGGGCACTGAGAAATATATTACAGGTGTGTGAGAAATTTATTGCATAGACTGGGCTCATTTCTCACCATTCTAAGAATTATTCTTCAAGTGGAGCACACTCTCCTTCAATTATGGGCATCATATATTGAATCTGAGTGTTTTTATCAGCAAATCTGATCACTTATTTATCTCGACTGTTGCATCCACATTTTCTGGGAGAATTTCATCATACACAGAGCCAATATCACCTATTGAGGGCATTGATTTATATAGTCATCCATAGGATCATACATTCCATCGTTTTTGCAAAGTCAATCTGTTGTAATATAACCAGGTTCTTTCTTATTATTGTTGTAATAAATGTGAGTTGTCTCCACTAAATTATTGTTATCATATTATTTGTTGTTGTTTGTGCTTGAATACTGTCATTGTGGTTTCAAAATAAAAAATTTTCAGTTGTAACTATCATGTACATGTTTACTCTGAGTGAAATGCTTAAAAATAAACTATTAGTTTAAATTTTTGAACATCAAACTCAATAAATTATCCAAAATAAATTTAGGGAGATACTTCATTATGTAGAAACAATTTGCATATTACTGTTTGACAAAGGTAAACATCTCAATAACCAAAAACAACTTGTGAAAAGTGGATTCAGAATATTACAGTGGTATCGGATAATTTTCCTCGCTTATCCTTGGGGATATGAAAGTTAAAATAATTGGCTAGTAAATGAATAGGGAGGATAGGTAGAACATCACCCACGGAAGGAAGAGATACCATAGTCGAGAATATCCCTTGGATAGGGAAGAACCAATTCAAGAATTAGAAGCTTAGCCTGAGGTAAATAAGGTAGATAAGGGTGAAGAAATCATGAGTGACAACGATGAACAAGATTTCAACAATATTCTCAGTGCATTCAAAGATTTGGCCAGGGGACAAAAATAAATGATGGATTTGATGGGGAAGATGGAAGTTAACACCATGGGGAGTCAAGACAAGCAAAGTCATAACAGTGAAAGGGATTCTAATAATGGGGAAGGAAGCTATTCTCGCACAACCATGTAGAGCCACCCGCATTTGTACACCAAGAAACCTAGGCCTACCATGCCTTAATTCCTTGATAATGATGCATAAGGGAGAATGTAGAAGACTGATCAAGATATACCCATTAGAGATTATTTGGAGTGCTAGATATTGGGAGATTATTTTTCAGGCTGACATGTTCTTTCATGACTTTTTCCACTTAAAAAGAAAGAACATACCTAGGGGGCCAAGGAGATGATGTCATTAAACATAGAGTTACAATGCACATTGGGAAAAATGACCATTCCAAAATTTGATGGGTCATCAAAAGGCACTGCTAGAGCATGGGTGCAGAAGTTGGACACTTATTTCCAACTCAAAAAAATGGTTGAAGCTTATGTTATTAAGCTTGCCACCCTACATTTGGATGGAGAATCCCATGAGTGGTGATACCATGTTTTAGTGACACTGGGTCATTCAGAAATCACTTCATACCTCAATTTCACCCAAAGGATCATTGAGAGGATTGACAGGAAAGACCCAAAGACCCATTTTCAAGAGTTGGATCAACTCAAGCAAGCAGGTAGCCTAGAGGCATTTATCTCCGAGTTCCAAAGATTAGTAGTGATGGTGATGGACATATCTAAGGAACGTTTGGTGATGTTGTTCGTTGAAGGGATAACAAAACCATTACATGGATGGGAGAAGGCCTACAAACCCACCGCTTTGTAGGATGCAGCCAATTGTACTAGGGACATGCAGGATGATGTTCATAAGAGTAGGTTTCCTTTGAAACCCACCTTACCACAAAATATTAAGGAAACCAAACCATTTTAGAGGGATCGAGCTGGGAAGCTCAAGATGGATGAAGAAACAAGAAAGGAGATAAGGAGAAATGAATTATGCTTTAGTTTCCAAGAGTCATGAGTACTAGGGAAAAAATGTGTCGAGAAAGACAAGACCAAAAAGGCTCATTATATTGATATCTATTTGTACAGTGATAGTGATAAAGAGGAAGAGAAGAAGGAACAAGAATAGGGACACTAGACATCAAGTGAGGAGACAACACAGGATGGGGCTAAGGGCCCTGTTATGGAATCCATGTCGGGACTTCCTAGGTAGCACACTTTCATAGTTTGAGGAGTCTTGTAGGGGCACAAGGTTATAATGTTGATTATCCCACAACTTTATCGATGCATCTTTGGTGAACAGAGAAGAGATTTCGATGAAGGAGTTTGAGGATTCACCGTGATCATACCCGAAGACTATAATATGGAGTTCACTAGATGGATCCCCAAGTTAAAAATAACCATGGGGAATTATACGTTGACAAATGATTTCTTTGTGGTGGATGTGCCAGACACTGATTTGGTGCTTGGATTTTAGTGGTTATACTCCATTGGGAAAATCACTACTAATCAGAGGACTATGGAAATGGAGTGCATGGGACCAGACAGAAAAATGGTGATTTTACGAGCTATGCACCAGTATCCTCCCAAGATCGTTTCATCTCACAATATGGAGGCAGTGATGTGGCATTGAGACATAGAGTGGGAAATAGAGTGCTACATTTATGACAGGGAGCCTCTATATCATCCTCGAAAGTATCCATATGATATTCAAGTATTGCTTCACAAACATCATAAGTCTTTTGTTAACATTCCTCCAGGAGTCCGCCTTGTAGATTTTAACCTTGTACAAAATTTTACTTAATTTTTTTTTCAATAAAAGAATAGAAAATATACAATGGAAAATACACACATTACATGGATATTTATCCCCTGGAAACCTAAATTGGGAAAACCAACATATTATATATTCATTCATTGTGATACATTTTTTACAATACAATGTACATATAGGAGCCAACAGAATCCAAAACCCTAACCCAATGACATGGATTAGTCAACAACCCTAATTCATTAACTAAAAATAGAAAATCATCAGCAAAAACCATGTTCTGAAAAACCGCCCAACGATGGACACGAAAATCGAGGCGACATGAAAAACGAGGCAAAAAATGCGACACATTTCTCGAGGAAAAAATTGTGCAAAGAATATAACGCATACCCAACATTCTACCACTTGTTGTTTTATTTTCATACAGGGGGTTACAGGGTTACATAGTCAACAATCCAGGGTAGCAATGCCCATAGATCCTCTACATCAAGCGATCTTCTTAGTGCTCACAGATTTTGTTAATGAATCTGCAACATTCTTCAAAGTGTCCACCTTCATCAACAACACTTTATTTTCTTCAACCATGTCTCTCACAAAGTTATATTGAATATCAATATGCTTTGCCTTTGAATGATAAGCCAGGTACTTAACCAAAAAAATTGCACTCTTGACCATCTATGTGTTCCATCAAGCGAGCAAGTGAAGTTGATTTGGGAAGCTCACTACAGTCGGGTGGCATGACACTTTGGCATCGAAAAGACAGTGGCAATGTTTCATAAACATTTCTACTGGCCGAAACTTCAACAAGATGTCGGCAAGTATATCATGTCTTGCATTGCCGATGTTATTTCCAAACCGACCACTAAAAAACATGGCTTATACACCCCTCTACTTACTTTTGATGGGCCATGGGAATCCATATCGATGGACTGCATGTCGGGCCTTCCATCCACAAAGAGGGGAAACGACTGTGTTTAGTGGTTGTTGATTTCTTTTCCAAGATGGTGATTATGGTCGCCTACAAGAAGAGCATCACAACCGAATCCACTGCCAAGCTTTTCTTTGAACGAGTATGGGTACATTTTGGGATCCCACGAACCATTGTCTCAAATCGGGACAATCAGTTCCTCAACATATTTTGGTCGAGCCTCTAGTCACTGCTGGACACCAAGCTGACCAAATCCACTACCTTCCACCTGCAGACAAATGGCCAAACGGATGTCGTTAATCGTATGTAATATTGTATTACCATATTACGTTGTAATACGGTATTACCATATTACATTGTAATATGGTATTACCATATTACATTGTAATATGGTAATACCATATTACACATGTACAACTTCAAGAACCCTCGCACATGGTATGATATTCTTCCTTATGCCCAACATAGCTATGACCGAGCCCTGCATAGCTCAACTGGCCACATCCCCTTTCAGGTGGGGTTGGGATTCCAACCATTGGGCCCCATGGACGTTGCACTACCCCTGGAAACCACCTCGGATGAATCATCCCCTGCTCCACCTAAAGTTGAAAAATCCACCCAGTTCATTGAGTGGATCCAACACATCTGCCAACAGGTTCAGGATATTTTACAAAAATCCAATGCCAATTACAAGCAATGCCATGATCAACATCGGGTGCCACACAAGTTTCAGGTGGGAGATGAAGTTTGGTTTCACTTGCAGAAAGAACACCTTACATGGCCCCATAAGAAGATTCACCCACTCCGTTATGGTTTGTACACAATCACCAAGGTTTTGGGTGACAATTCTTTTGAGCTCAACATTTCCTCTTTCCTTGGCCTGCACCCAGTATTCAATGTGGCTCTCCTTCGGCCATATTTACCACCATTTTTAGACACCTCAGAGATAGCATAGCAGTTGACACCAATAGAGCTCAACCCTGACTGCATGCAATAGGAATCAAGTGCTATGATTATGGACACACATGTCAAGGGAACTCGGCAACAAATGATCCAACTTTATCAAGTTGTCAAAGCAGTACATCTCCTGCACCAAGGCAAGTGGCTCACCCAGGGCCAAATTCAACAAACATTTCCTCATCTGATGGGGGAACTCAATGCAATGGATACCATTACTTCCTAAGGGGGGAGGATTTATCCATATGGATGTTGGTGGCCTCCCACCTATTCCAACTGGTTCGTTTTGGAAGTTTTCGAGTTTGGTAGTTTTTTCCTAGTTTTCGGGTCCCTCACTTTCGAGGTTGTTTTGAGGCCCTAAACAATGTTTTTAGGGCTCGCCCCGATAAAAAATGAGACAAATACAGAGTCTGAGTATTAAAACAACAGGTGTATTCCTCATATATACCTTTCCAACGGGATATCGTGATATCGTATGTAAAATCTATGACCATGGGAAGTTGATGTACTAGCTTACCCCAACGGGGCCCACATGACTTTTGTCGCTTCATCTCCTAGGGTTATTTTTTTCGATGTCTATGGTTTTGGAATTCATGTTTATTGTAAAAAGGCCTTTAGAGCCTCATTGTAATCATCTTCTTGTGAATGAGCATAGCCGTCACATCGCTTCTCAAAGATAAGCCACCACCATTCCAGCAAGCTTGTTTTCCACTGCATTTTATAGTTTCATCTTATTTCCTTGTTGAACAGAAACTAGTTTTATTATATATCTATCATTCTCTGTTAAACATATTTTAATAATCTGTATTCATTTCATTCTGCTTATAAAATCTGGACTAGGGTTCAAGAGAGTCAGGATATTCTACAGACCCTTAAGAAAAAAATGTAGATGGCTAAGAATCAACAGAAGGTCTATGTAGACAGGCATTGGGTGGAAGATATATTTGAGGTTGGGGACTTGGTGTACCTACATTTGCATCCCTATAGGTAGTCGTTACTTAATTTGAAGGGGCAAGAAAAATTGAAACCTAGATTCTACGAACCCTATAGGATTTTGAGGCGCATAGGGAGGTGGCATATGAACTAGAGCTTCAACAGGGATCCAAAATACATAATGTCTTCCATGTTTCATGTTGCAAGGAGGAATTGGGACAACATATCGCTACCTCTACTGAGTTACCACCACTAGATGAAGAGGGGCAGTTGATTTTGGTTCCCAAGGAGAGTTTGGAGATTAGGGAGTGGAAGCTAAGGAACCGAACTGTCAATTAGTACCTTATCAAATGGAAGGATTTTCCTGTTGAGGATGCTACATGGGAAGGAGAGAAGGTACTCCAACATCTGGGATTAAAATTGCTTGAGGGAAAGCAATCTTGGGTGGGGAGGATTGTAATGTCCCAATCTACCTAATCTCTTTAAGAGATAATTCCGCTAGCCTAATTATGTTCCCATGGGCTAGGGTGGAAAATAATCAAGGGAACATGAAGAACTGGAAAAAGAAGAAGAAGAAGAAGTCAAGTGGGGTTATTATCCCACATTCATAAGAGAAGGAAAGAAAATCTCAAGTTAGAAGTATAAAAAATAGAGGAGAGGAGGAGTCTATCATCAAATCTTTCATTTTCTCATTTGAGAAAAATATTTGGAGAGCTCTTGGAGAAACACCCTAGGTAGTTTTTGCTACATTGCTAAGGAGAGGATCACACTTTTTGAATCTACAGTTGTGGGAGATTTGTATTGCACTTCGAATATTCCCATAGAAATTTGTGGGCTGATTTATTTCATCAATGGGCAGCATATTCTTCCATGTGAGTCGATTTACCATTGGCCCATTTCTCACCAGTCTGAGCATTATTCTTCAAGTGGGGCACACTCTCCGTTAATTCTGGGCATCATATATTGAATCTGGGTGTTTTTATTAGCGGATTTGAGCCCTTATTTATCTCATTTTTTGCATCCACATTTTTGGGTGAATTTCATCATACACAAAGACGATATCACCTGTTGAGGGCGTTGATACTTGAAAATCAGATTTCAAGAAGAATATTTTTTTCTTATTTTTTTCAATGAATCTGTACAGGTACATATATATTGGATCAACCCTATATGATCCTACAATCAATATACAGATCCTATAATCAATCTATGTGTCTAATGAACCTACCCACACCTAATGTACACCTACATTGTTTACAGGATAGGAAAGAATCACAAGAGAATCAGAAAGAGTCAGTCCAATATCGGAAATAATCAATCCAATATCGGAAAGAATCAATCAGACATAATCAATACAATATTTCAACACTCCCCCTCAATTTGGTGCATAGATGTCACACATGCCCAACTTGCCCAAAACATTTGAGAGCACTCGACTTGAAATAGCTTTTGTGAGAATATCGGCCAACTGATCCTCTGATCGAATCGTGGGAAAATGCACAATTTTCTCATCCAAATTCTCCTTAATGAAGAATATGTTGACCTCCACATGCTTTGTACAATCATGTTGAACCAGATTATGAGAAATATCACATGCTGCTTTATTGTCACAATATAGGTGAATTGGTTGCCTAGGTGGACAACTCAAATCTCTGAGGAGAATTCGTAGCCACAATGCTTCACATATGCCAAGTTCCATACCTCTAAATTCAGCCTCTGCACTTGATCAGGCAACAACATTATGTTTTTTGCTTCTCCATGTAACGAGATTACCTCCTACAAAGGTAAAATAACCTGAAGTAGATTGTCTGTCATCTACTTCTCCAGCGCAATCAACATCAGTATGTGCATCCACGGTTTGATAATCTTCATTTTTAGTGAACAAAATTCCTTTTCCAGGAGCAGACTTCAGATACCTCAAAATGCGCATAATTGCATTCATATATTGCTCTCCAGGATTATGCATAAACTGGATAACAATACTCAATGCATTAACAATTTTAATATATAATTTTATTTCTTATATATACATATTTTGGATAAAAGTTTTAAATTATTGTTATTATAACTTATTGAGTTAATGAATTAATTTGTTAACTAATAGTTAATGGTAATGTATTAATCATTTCACTAGTTTTGTTAATGAATAAGTACTTCATCTTTTTGGTAATGAATATGTATTTGAGCTTCTTGTACATTTGCTGGAACTTATTATAAAAGGAGGGATTAGGTGCTACTCTATAACTGTTTTGCAACTATTTTCTTTGTTATTGAAACTATCTTAGCTGCTAAAAAAACATATCTTTAAACCATTTAGAGGTGTTAGTTCAACTTCAAAAAGGTTATATCTAAACTATAACTATCTCTATCATTGCTGTCGATCTTCCGTGTGGGTGTGGGAATGAACAGGATATGGCTCTGACACTCAAGTCAAGCTTGTGGGGATTTTTCAATATTTCAATGTCGCTCAAGCTCGCCACTCCAGAAAGCAAGCGAAAGGTCTACCCTGCCCATTCATAAAGCAAGCGAATGGACTGCCGGCCTACCCTGTTTGCCACTTCATAAAAGAAGATATAACACCGGCCTTCCTCGTACATTTAAGCTTGGGAGCATATATGGCTGGGGCGAACAATAACCGGTATGCTGCGTTGTATTTAATGTTGCACTGGTTGTGTTGCAATTGCCAATGCGGAAAACACAATTACCATAAGATAAACAATACAAATGCAAACAAAAAACACAGCAATTTACGTGGTTCACCCAAACGTTGGGCTACGTCCACCAAGCATTGGTATCGGTTATCTTATTATTCAGCTAATGGAGATTACAGACAGGCTCACTCCTCTCAGACACACTCACAGCCTTTACGGGCATACAAATTTATAGCAATGTTTATTAGAAACTGACTAATAAATGTAATATCATCCGTATTCTAACTTGGTTGTCTTAGTTACAACCAATCCTGGTTTATAGGATCTAGAATCCTATTCAAGGATGAGTTTTGTTGTCACCGTTTCTAACAATCTCCACCTTGACAACAAATAACCTGATACCTTGCTCCTGCTTCTGTTCATCACCTTTTCTGCAAGCCAAGAGAAGCCAAGCACCATTGTAGCTTCTCTAACAGTACTAGTTTTGTGAACATGTCTGCACAGTTCTCTTTTGTAAGCATTTTTTCAAGAGAGACTCCACCTTC
>JASDQU010241511.1:76191-104968 GCA_032191745.1 Picea mariana
TGGAGGAAGAATATGAATATATAATGAAAAATAATACTTGGGAATTGATTGAATTGCCTAAACATAAGAAGCCCATTGGATGCAAATGGATATACAAACCCAAGTTTAAATCAGATGGTAGTATAGATAAATATAAGGCTAGACTGGTGGCAAAGGGGTATTCACAAACAAAAGGTATTGATTATGCTGAAACATTTTCACCAGTAGCTAAATTGAATACCATCAGATTGTTAATTTCTTTATCTACAAAGTATCATTGGAACCTGCACCAATTAGATGTTAAATCTGCATTTTTGAATGGTGAGTTAAAGGAGGAGGTTTACCTTACTCAACCTGAAGGCTTTGTGGAAAAAGGAAAAGAACACTTAGTGTGTAAGTTAAAGAAAGCATTGTATGGACTAAAACATGCACCTAGGTCATGGTATGAGAAGATAAAATCTTTCTTTCTTCAACAGGGTTTTATGAGGAGCAAAAGTGATCGAAATCTATATACCAAATTTGATGAGCAGGGGTATATAGTATTGATTTCATTATATGTTGATGATTTGATAATTACAGGAAATGCAGAGAAATTAATTGATGAAATCAAGGAGCTGTTATCAAATTTTTTTGAAATGAAAGATCTTGGTGAGTTACAATACTGCCTAGGTCTTGAAGTTTGGAGAAATGCAGTCCAAACTTTTGTTTGTCATAGAAATACTTAAGAAATTTAAAATGGATCAGTGTAAATATTCTAATGTTCCCATGTAGCAGAATGTGAAACTTTCTTTTGATGATAGTTTGAAGGAGGTGAATGGCACTATGTATAGACAAATGGTGGGTAGTTTGAATTATCTCACCACAACCAGACCTGATATTGCATACTCTATGAGTGTGTTAAGTAATTTTATGGAGAAACCTCTAGAAAGTCATTGGAATGCAGCAAAGGTGGTACTCATGTATCTAAAAGAAAAAAATGATTATGGCATTAAATATAATGATACATCTGATGTTGAGTTGATAGGTTACTCGGATTCTGATTAGGCTGGCAATCCGGATGATTGAAGATCAACCACTGGATATGTGTTTTTCATTGGATCTGGGGTTGTTTCATGGAGTAGTAAAAAGTAGCCTACTGTATCTTTGTCTTCTACTGAAGTAGAATATAAAGCCTTGTGTGCAACAACTTGTGAAGCTGTTTGGTTTAGAAGACTTCTTCAAGATGTTGGAAAAGAACAAAAGGAACCTACAATGATCAAATGTGATAATCAAAGTTCAATCAATCTTGGGAAGAATCCGATTTTTCATGCAAGGACAAAGCATGTTGATGCTCAGTTTCATTTTGTTAGAGAAAAGTTGCAGTCAAATGAAATATCTCTTATGTATTGTAATACTAGTAAAAATGTTGTTGATATTTTCACTAAGCCTCTTGGAAAGATTAAGTTTGAGATGTTTTGGGAGATGTTAGGTGTAAAATTCAATCCATTCTCCATTAAGGGGGAGACTTGGAATAATGGAGTAAGAGTCAGTTGTAAGCGTCAGTTGATAGAGTCAGTAGTGTAAGTAGAGTCCAGTTATCTATGGTTTAATGTAATAGTCTAAATAGGTTAGTTTCCTATATAATTATGTAATCAGTCTTCATTCAATATAGATTGTGAGAGGAGCCTCACCTGTGTGTTGTTTCTCATATTTTTAAGTATTATATCTATTAGGGTTTTGTATTGATTTTTTTTTAGTCTGTGTAATCCACTTGATGTGATTGTTAAAGTTCTACCAGCTAGCTATTTTGAAGAGAATTCAATGCCTAACGAGTTTATTCTAGGATATTGGTTCAAAATTGATGCCCATTGCCTTCGTTGAGGAGGAAATTGGTATCCACCAAGGATATCCATTTGAGATTGTGGTTTTTTCCTTGAATGAAATCGAATGAAATTATGCCCAATGGATGAATCAAGGAACGACATTTAAATGATGTTTTTTGGTCAAAGGTAATCAAACACTTTGTTATTTGTGGACTTATTTACAAATAGGAGGTAAAATTTGAGCATTGGATGCCTTATTGTAAGGAGTTGAAAGCTAAAGTAACTTGAGATATGCTTAAGAGAATCTTTGTTAAAATAAGACAAAATTGTAAAGGGAATATTTTACCTTTCATCCCATATTGAAAAGAGGTTTGTGTGCATATTTTTTGTGCTAGAGTACTTATTTGAGGACAAGGTTTGAAGTTTCAAGGTAAAACAAACAAATTAGGGTGCAATATTGGTGGTACCCAACACCCTACATTGTTGTGTTGATATTGAGCGAGTCTAAATCATTTTTAAAAATGGGTAAAGGACGAAAAAGACTACATCAGGCTAATCAAGAAGTCATATTACTTTAGAAAAAACTTGACTATGCTTCCCAAAAGATAAATAGGCCAGTTGGAATTAATAATTCATTATTGGAAAAAATCGCTAATCTCAAAGCATGTAAAAACAAGGTCTATCAAGAATTTGTTAACCTCACTACAGAACAGATAAATGAACTAGAGGAAAGGACATAATCATTGAATCAAAAGGTGATTGATATTTTAGCACTTCATGAAAAGAATGATCAAATGATAGAATGTTTGAAGCAAGATATTTTGGCAATTAACTTGGAGAAAATAAGTGAAAAAGGAAAAAGTAGTGTGTGATGCAATTTGTGATACAAGTGATTTGCTAGATAGTTCATGTGATACTAATAAAGTGGTTGATGCTAGTGACATACATATGTCTCTCTCATGCAATGAGATTTAGAATGGTGAGCTTGATGATATGTACGAAGATGAACATCATATTGAAGATGATGAAATTGGTAGTTTTGAAAGGAACACAAAAGGAATTGGGTCCAAACTCATGAAAAAATGGGTTTTGATGGAAAACATTTAGGCAAAAATAGGCAAGGCATCAAGAAGCCCATAAATATTTGTATAAGGACAAAGAATGAAGGTCTTGGTTATGAAGGAAACACAAACAATGGGGATGCCAAGTTTGTTAACGAAGACATTTTATTTTTAGATCACAGTGTACCAAAATATATGCAGAAGCGGGAGCAATGCTGTAGTCATTGTGGTAGAAAAGGGCATGCACAAGCTAAGTGTTGGGATTTGTGTCCTTGCAATATTTGTGGCTTCACTAATCATGATCATCGCACATGTTGGAAAATACCAATATCAAAACCCCATATATAGATAAATTGTGGATGGATAAGTCTGTATCAATGGCATAATATTACTTTTATGTTGAAAAGATTCTACAAGGTAAAATCCTCCAATGTACAAAAGCTCCCACATGAAAAAGGAGTCAAGGAACAAGTCGGTCTTTAAAAGTTAGTAAATAATTTCCAAACTTCTGTCAGAATTTTCATGGTTCTTGGTAATTCAAACAACCTTTTGTAATGGTTTTTGGTACACTAATGAACAACCTTGAATATGTAAGGTTAAGAATAATCCAAGGAAACCCCTGGATATAGTAAATTGGTTGAGGGTAACCCATATAAAACCCATGGGATGATTAAGGCTATAGACATTGGAATTTGTCTCCTCCCATCATCAAATTGGTATGGATGAAACAAGAAGAATGATACAACAACATTATCTCTCAAGGCATGTATAAGAGCATTCTTCAGAAGTTGCAGTAGCAACTAAAATTAAAAATTTGAGATGGAATACAATGAAAAGGGGAGGAACGTCAATCAACATCAACATTCCAATTATTTATAAATTTTTTGTTGTAACAAAATAAGTAGAATATTTTGGAAGATCCTGCTGAAGAAAATGAAGAAGGTTGAAGAAGTTGATTCTATAAGAATTGCATAGCATGAGCATAGTGAACAAAGTGAATCCCATTGTGTAAAAACACATGTGGATGATGTAATTGAATGTTGTAAGCCTAGTTGAGACTTAGACCAACAAGCCATCATGTTATGAATTTTGTAATTACATAAAGACATTGATGGTTAGTGTTAGTATTGTTAGTGGTCATAATTAAGGGGGAGTGTTGAAACGTATTAGTTGTAGTAATTAATCCCACATATGCTAGGTAAGAATATTCTGGATAGTCCATAGTGGTGCAATATATTCTATAAGGTTGATCGAGTGACAAGAAACTTCTGAATCTAGAGTTCGATTTTTGTTGGAAACTCTCTAGATCATTCAAAGATCATTCATCTATGTATATATGTGTGTGTTCTAGTCAATGCAATGTATCAGTGTTCTTGAGTATTTTGTGTATTTTAAAGCTGTAGCTGTAATACTTTGTCCCTCTTTGCTTTTTTCTCTCACTCCGTACACAACCCTGATGTTGGCCCTCCTGCCACCATCAACAATGAACCACTGTGCCACCTTCCATAATGGTGACAAATAAAAGGTTTAATTCCATCAACGTCTCTGCATAGAGGGAGTGGAACGATGATTGGGAGTAGAAGAATAAAAAAACCTAAAATATAAGACAAAAATGTTGTTGGCACAACAAAACATCATCATAACATAACAAGATAGAGAAACTGGAAGCTAGACACCCAGAAATTATCATAGCATTTGTACATCATATCAAGCAATATGTTTTTATATGTAGTCACCCAAAAACATTTAAAGCTTGAAATTGAAATATTTTTGTAGCAAAAGGATTATGAAAGCTCCAAATTCTCTTGTTATTTTAATACTAAATGGCATTAACTAGACTAAGAAAAAAATATTTTAGTCCTTGGTTACAAAAAGTCATATATTGAGTAACAAACATAATAGAGTATCAACAATTGCACTAAAATGACATTATATTTACACCCTTGCAAATTTCACATCATATTGAGTTAGGATTGATTTATATTTGAAAATATTCATTTCTAAAAAACAAATCTCTTTGTGTTTGTGAAACCATTGAAATCCACTATGCTACTTCTTCGGTTGCCCTTGTTAGTCCCTGCCTTCGGCAAGGGACTCTAGCAATCGCTTCATCGTCAATGATCATTGACCAAGTATTAGTTGGTGCAATTTAGTACATTAAATGGTGCATTTTGCTAATATTTGATGTTACTTTGTCGTTAGGTTTTTATGTTTTTACAAATTTTGTCTGATCATGATTTATTTATTTATTTATTAAATATTATACATTGAATTTTTTATTCATTGCTAGCTCCCTGATGTGACATAATTATCCTGGTGTATGGGATTTTTTTTACCTAATTGTCAAAAATAAAAAATGGCTTAAAAAAATCAATTGTTTTAGTGGCTAGTTTGTATTGCATTTTGTCAATCAATCTTTCAATAAGTCAAACCTTACCATACAGTATGATAGTGTTGCATTGCAATCGAGGTCACGTCTAATGAAAACTTGAATGAACCACCATCGACACAATACTGCAATCCGTCAATCAATCATACCATAACAAATAGTCTAACAATGCTACATTGTAGTTGAGGCCTCTAATGCGAACTTGAATGAACCATGACTGCCACATTATGCTGGAGACCTGAATGATCCACCACGTTATGCTGGAGTTTTTTTGGAAGTTGTAATGTCCTCGTATGCCTAATCTCTCTAAGAGAGAATTTTTGTAGCCTAATTGAGTTCCTTTGGGCTAGGGCAGAAAATAATCAAGGGAACATGAAGAACAACAAAAAAATTCAAATGGGGTTATTATCCCACATTCATAAAAAAAGGAAAGAAAATCTCAAGTTAGAAGTATAAAAAAAGGGGATAGGAGGAGTCTATCATCAATTCTTGCATTTGCTCATTTGATAAAAATATTTGGAGAGCTCTTGGAGAAAGAGACTCGGGTTCGAGAAACCTTCAATTGATCACTGGTTTTGGTGTTGCAACGATACACATTAGCTAGTTTTGGGGTCATAATCGCTAATATTTTGACATTGAGCTGCATTGCTAAGGAGAGGATCACACTTTAAATCAATCTCTTGGATATTGGTTGAATCTACAGTTGTGGGCGATTTGTATAAGGATGAGCTTAAATCTGCAAGGGTCGAACTGCTTGAAGGAGGAAGAATCTTCCCATAGAAATTTGTGGTCTCTCTGTTGCACTTATTTACTAGGTGTTGGGTGCATCCTTGGAGATTTGTAGGGAGATTTTGCTGGTATACTTGAGTTCTTTCATCATTGGGAAACATATTCTACTATGTGAATCAATTTACCATCTATTCCCTAACAGATTGGGCGCTGAGAAATATATTACAATTGTGCAGGAAATTGTTTACATAGACTGTGATCATTTCTCACCTGTCTAAGCATTATTCTTCAAGTTGGGTAGACTCTCCTTCAATTATGGGAATCATATATTGAATCTGAGTGTTTTTATCAGTAGATCTAAGCCCTTATTTATCTCGACTACTACATCCACATTTGCTGGGAGAATTTCATCATACATAGAGATGCTATCACTTGTTGAGGGTGTTGATTTATACAGTTATTCACAGAATCAGACATTCTAGTGTTTTTGCAAATTCAATATGTTGTGATATAACTAGGTTCTTTCTTATTATTGTTGTAATATATGTGAGTTGTCTCCACTACATTACTGTTGTCATATTATTCATTGTTGTTTGTGCTTGAATATTGTCATTGTGGTTTCAAAATAAAAAGTTGTCAATTGTAACTATCAAGTACATGTTTACTGTGAGTGAAATGCTTAAAAGAAAACTGTTAGTTTATTTTGAGTGAAACGCTCAAAATCAGTAAATTATCCAAAAGAAATTCAGGGAGACGCTTCATTATGTAGAAACAATTTTCATAAAAAAGTTTGACAAAGGTACACATCTCAATAACCAAACAAAACTTGTGAAAAGTGGATTTAGAATATTACAATGGTATTAGAGCATGTTCCTTGCTTAGCTTGGGGATCTGAAAGTTAAACAAATAGGGCAGTAAATGAATAGGGAGGATAGGTAGAATGTCACCCACAGAAGATAGAGATACTAGAGTCAATAATCTCCATTTGATAGTGAAGAACCAGTTCAGGAATTAGAAGCTCAACTTGAGGTAAATAAGGTAGATAAGGGTGAATACATCATGAGTGACAAAGATGAACATGATTTCATCAGTCTTCTTAGCGCATTCAATGATTTGGCCAGGGGCCAGAAAGCAATGATGGATTTGATGGGGCAGATGGCATTTAACACCATGGGGAGTCAAGACAAGAAAAATCATAATGGTGAAAGGGATTCTAATAATGGGGAAGGAATCCATTCTTGCACCACCATGCAGAGCCACACCCATTTGTACACCAGGATACCCAAGCCTACCATGCCTCAGTTCCTTGATAATGATGCATCAGGGAGAATGGAGTAGACTGATCAGGATATACCCTATAGAGCTTATTTGGAGGAGTACTGGAGATAGGGAGATGATCTTTAGTCTTCCATGTCCTTTCATGATTTTTTCCACTTAAAAAGCAAGAACATGCCTTGGGGGGTGAAGGGGACTATGTCCCAAAAGATGGAGTTACAACACACATTGTGAAAAATGACCATTCCAAACTTTGATGGGTCATCAAAATGCACTACTAGAGGATGGGTACAGAAGTTGGACACTTATTTCCAACTCAACAAAAATGGTTGAAGCTCATGCTATTAAGCTTTCCACCCTGCATTTGAATGAATAAACCCATGAGTGGAGGTACCATGGGTTAGTTACACTAGTTCATTCAAGAATCACTTCATACCTCGATTTCAAACAGAGGATCATTGAGAGGTTTGACAGGAAAGACCTAGATATCCATTTTCGAGAGTTGGCTTAGCTCAAGGAGACAAGTAGATTAGAGGCATTTATCTCTGAGTTCCAAATATTAGTAGTGATGGTGACAGACATATATGAGGCACGCTTTGTGATGTTGTTTGTTGAGGGGCTAACAAAGACATTACATGGATGGGTGAAGTGCTACAAACCCACCACTTTGCAGGATGTAGTCAGTCATGCTAGGGACATGCAGATTGATGTTCCTAAGAGCATGTTTCCTCTTAAACCCACCTTCCCACAAAAGAGAAAGGAAACAAAACCATTTCAGAGGGATTGGGTTGGGAATACCAAGATGGATGAATAAATAAGAAAGGAGATAAGGATGAATAAATTGTGCTTTAGTTGTCAGGAGTTATGGGTACTAGGGCACAAGTGTGTTGGGAAAGACAAGACCGACAAGGCTCATTATATTGAGCTATATTCAGAAAGTGAAAGTGATGATGAGGAAGAGAAGCAGGAACACGAACATGTAAACCATACATCAAGTGAGGGTACATCACAGGCTGGGGATAAGGTCCTTGTTATGGAATCCATGTCAGGACTTCCTAGGTACCACACTTTCAGAATCCAAGGAGTCCTAAAGAGGCACAATGTTACAGTGTTTATTGGTAGTGGGGAATCCCACAAATTTATAGATGAAGCTTTGGCAGACAAGTGAGTGATTCTGAAGGAGGAGTTTGAGGGACTCACCAAGATCATACTTGGAGGCTATAAGATGGAGTGCACTAGATGGATCCCCAAGTTAAAAATAACCACGGGGAATTATACATTGACAGATGATTTCTTTGTGGTGGATGTGCCAGACACTAATGTGGTGCTTGGATTTCAGTGGTTATACTCCATTGGGAGACACACTATTTATCAAAGAATTATGGAAATGGAGTTCATGGGACCATATGGTAAAAAGTTGGTTTTATGGGCTATGCACCAATATCCTCCCAAGATCGTGTCATATCACAATATCGAGGCAGTGATGTGGCATGGAGACATAGAGTGGGTAGTGGAGTGCTACATTTCTGATAGGGAGCCACGAGATCTTCCTTGACAGTATCCAAACAATATTCATGTATTGTTTCGCAAACATCAGAAGGTTTTTTATGACATTCCTCGAGGAGTAGCGCCTGTAGATTTTAACCTTGTACAATATTTTACAACAAACATATTTTGAATAAAAGAACGAAAAAGATACAATGGAAAATACACACATTACACATATATTTTTTCTCTGGAAACCCAAACCAGGAAAACCTGCATATTTTATATTCATTCATTGTGATACATTGCTTACAATACAATATACATATAGGAGCCAACATCATCCAAAAACCTAACCCAATGAACTAGAATAGTCAACAACCCTAATTCCTTAACCTGCAATACAAAACCATTGGCAAAAACCATGTGCCTAAAAACCTCCCAACAATGGACACAAAAATCAAGGCAACACGAAAAATGAGGAAACAAATGCGACATGTTTCCCGAGAAAAAAAAATTGTGCAAATAATATAACACATACCCAACATTCTCCCACTTGTTGTTTTATTTTCATACAGAGGGTTATAGGGTTACATAGTCGACAATCCAGGGCAACAATGCCCATAGATCCTCTACACCAAGAGAACTTCTCAGTGCTCACAAATTTTGCTAATGAATCTGCAACATTCTTCAAAGTGTCCACCTTCATCAACAACACTTTCTTTTCTTCAACCATGTCCCTCACAAAATGATATTGAATATCAATATGCTTTTTATTTGAATGATAAGTCAAGTTCTTCACCATAAAAATTGCACTCTGACTCTGAAAATCTATCCTTACAGCTTGTTGTACCAACCCAACACATGGAAAAAATCTTTGTAACTATATTTCTTCCTTACTTGCATTAGTGGCTTCCATGTATTCAGATTCTATAGTTTAAAGTGCCACTACATCCTATCTTTTTCTCATCCAACCTATTGCTCCTCCAAATAGGTTAAACAAATACCCACTTGTAGATCTCCTACAATTGATATCTCTAGCCCAGTCTTCATCCACAAAGCAATGTATGTCCAACACTTTTTCCAATCCTAGTCTTCCTTGGTAGCACAATCCATAGCTAGCAGTGCCACACAAATACATGAAAACACTTTTTACTTCTATCCAATACTCTTTCCCTCGTTTTGACATATACCTGCTCGGATTGGGAACTGATAAATATATTACAATTATGTGGGAAATTGTTTACATAGTCTGGGCTTATTTCTCACCAGTCTAAGAATTATTCTTCAAGTGGGGCACACTCTCCTTCAATTATATGCATCATATATTGAATCTAAGCATTTTTATCAGCAGATCTAAGCCCTTATTTATCTCATTTATTGCATCCACATTTGCTAGGAGAATTTCATCATACACAGAGCCGGTATCACCTATTGAGGGTGCTGATTTATATAGTCATCCATAGGATCAGACATTCCAATGGTTTTTCAAAATCAATATGTTGTGATATAACCATATTCTTTCTTATTATCGCTGTAATAATTCTGAGTTGTCTCCACTACATTATTGTTGTCATATTATTCATTATTGTTTGTGTTTGAATACTGTCATTCTAGTTTCACAATAAAAGCTTGTCAATTGTAACTATCAAGTACATGCTTAATGTGAGTGAAATTTTTAAAACCAAACCGTTAGTTTAAACTTTTGAACATTAAACTCACTAAATTATCAAAAATAAATTTAGGGAGATACTTCATTATGTAGACACAATTTGCATATTACTATTCGACACAGGTACAAATCTCAATAACCGTGACAAAAATTGTGAAAAGTGGATTTGGAATATTAAAGTGGTATCATAGAATGTTCCTCCCTTAGTCATAGGGATATGAAACTTAAAAGAATTGGGAAGTAAATGACTAGGGACATTAGGGAGAACGCCACCCATAGAAGGAAGATTTACCAGAGTCGATAATCTCCATTGGAAAGGGAAGCACCGGTTCAAGAATTAGAATCTCAGGCTGAGGTAAATAAGGTAGATAAGGGTGAAGATATCATGAGTGACAAAGTTGAACAGGATTTCAATAGTCTTCTCAGTGCATTTGATGATTTGGCCAAGGACCAGAAAAAAATGATGGATTTGATGGGGCAGATGGAAGTTAACACCATGGGGAGTCAAGACAAGAAAAATCATAATGGTGAAATGGATTCTAATAATGGGGAAGGAATCCATTCTCATACCACAATGTAGAGACACCTCCATTTGTACACTAGGATACCCGGGCCTACCATGCCTCAATTCCTTGATAATGATGCATTAGAGCGAATGGAGCAGACTGATCATGATATATCCTTTAGAGATTATTTGGAGGAGTACGAGATATTGGGAAATGATTTTCAGGCTGTGATGTCCTTTCATGATTTTTTCCACTTAGAAATCAAGAACAAGCCTAGGGGGGCCAAGAGGACGATGTCCCAAAACACAGAGCTATAGTGCACATTGGGAAAAATGACCATTCCAAAATTTGATGGGTCATTGAAATGCACTGCTAGAGGATGGGTATAGAAGTTGGACACTTCTTTCCAACTCAACACAATGGTTGAAGTCGATGTTATTAATATTGTCACCCTGCATTTGGATGGAGAAACCCATGAGTGCTGGTACCATGGGTTAGTGACACTGGGTCATTCAAGAATCACTTCATACCTCGATTTCACACATAGGATCATTGAGAGGTTTGACAGGAAAGACCCAGAGATCCATTTTTGAGAGTTGGCCTAGCTCAAGCAGACAGGTAGCCCAGAGGAATTTATCTCTGAGTTCCAAAGATTAGTAGTGATGGTGAAAGACATATCTGAGGCATGCTTGGTGATGTTGTTAGTTGAGGGGATAACAGATCCATTACATGGATGGGTGAATGCATACAAACCCACCACTTTGAAAAATGCAGTCAATTGTACTAGGGACATGCAGGATGATGTTCCTAAGAGGAGGTTTCCCCCAAAACCAACCTTCCCATAGAAGAGAAAGGAAACCAAAACATTTCATAGGGATTGGGTTGGGAATTCCAAGCTATATGAAGAAACAATAAAGGATCTAAGGAGGAATAAATTGTGCTTTAGTTGTGAGGAGTCATGGGTATCAGGGTACAAGTGTGTCGGGAAATACAAGACTGGAAAGGCTCATTATATTTAGGTCTATTCAGATAGTGATAGTGATGATGAGGAAGATAAGTAGGAACAAGAACAGGGACACCAGACATCAGGTTAGGAGACATCACAGACTGGGGATAAGGGCCATGTTCTGGAATCCATGTCAGTACTTCCTAGGTACCACACTTTCAGAGTCCAAGGAGTCCTATAGGGGAACAAGTTTACAATGTTGATTGGTAGTGGGGCATCCCACAACTTTATAGATGAAGCTTTGGTGGACAAGAGAGAGATTTAGACGGAGGAGTTTGAGGGATTCACTGTGATCATACCTGAAGGCTATAAGATGGAGTGCACTAGATGGATCCCCAAGTTAAAAATAACCACGGGGAATTATAAGTTGACAGATGATTTTTTTGTGGTGGATGTGCCATACACTAATGTGGTTCTTGGATTTCAGTGGTTATACTCCATTGGGAAATACACTACTGATCAGAGGACTATGGAAATTGAGTTCATGGGACTAGATGGAAAAAGGGTGGTTTTACGGGATATGCACCCGTATCCTCCCAATATCAATATGGAGGAAGTGATGTGGCATGGATACATATAGTGAAAAGTGGAGTGTACATTTCTGACAGGGGTCCACTAGATCATCCTCGATAGTATCCAAATGATATTCAGGTATTGCTTCGCAAACATCAAAAGGTTTTTTAAGACATTCCTCAAGGAGTACCCCCTGTAGATTTTAACCTTGTACAATATTTTATTGCAAACATATTTTCAATAAAAGAACATAAAATATAAAATGGAAAATACACACATTACACAGATGTTTTTCCATTGGAAACCCAAATTGTGAAAACCAATATATTCTGTATTCATTCATTGTGATACATTGTTTACAATACAATATACATATAGTAGCTAACAACATCCAAAACCCTAACCCAATGACCTGGATTAGTCAACAACCCTAATTCCTTAATTGGAAATAGAAAACCATTGGCAAAATCCATGTGTTGAAAAACTGCACAACAATGGACATGAAAATTGAGGCGACATGAAAAAGGAGGCAAAAAATGTGACATATTTCTCGAGGAAAAAACATTTTGTGCAAAGAATATAACACATACCCAACATTCTCCCACTTGTTGTTTTCTTTGCATACATGGTTACATAGCCATCAATCTAGGGAAACAATTTCCATAGATTTTCTTACAAAGTGATATTGAATATCAATATGCTTTTTCTTTGAATGATAAACCGAGTTCTTTGCCAGAAAAATTGCACTTTGATTGTCACAATATACCCTTACAGCTTGTTGTACCAACCTAATACCTGAACATAATCTTTGTAACCATATTGCTTCCTTACTTGCATGAGTGGTTGCCATGTATTTAGTTTCTTTGTATCCCGTCTTTTGCTCATCCAACTGATTTCTCCTCCAAATAGGTTAAACACATACCCGCTTGTAGATATCCTACGATCTAGATCTCTAGCCCAGTATGCATCCACAAAGCAATGTATGCCAAACACTATGTCCAAGCCTGGTCTTCCTTGGTAGAAAAATTCATAGCTAGTAGTGCCACACAAATACCTGAAAACCATTTTTACTATTGTCCAATGCTCCCTCCCTAGTTTTGACATATACCTGCTCATATTAGGTGCTGAGAAATATATTACAGTTGTGTGAGAAATTTCTTACATATACTGGGCTCATTTCTCACCATTCTAAGAATTATTCTTCAAGTGGGGCACACTCTCCTTCAATTATGGGCATCATATATTGAATTTGAGTGTTTTTATCAGCAGATTTGATCCCTTATTTATCTCGACTGTTGCATCCACATTTGCTGGTAGAATTTCATCATACACAGAGCCAATATCGCCTATTGAGGGTGTTGATTTATATAGTCATCCATAGGATCATACATTCCATCGTTTTTGCAAAGTCAATATGTTGTAATATAACCAGGTTCTTTCTTATTATTGTTGTAATAAATGTGAGTTGTCTCCACTAAATTATTGTTATCATATTATTCATTGTTGTTTGTGCTTGAATACTGTCATTGTGGTTTCACAATAAAAACTTGTCAGTTGTAACGATCATGTACATGTTTACTCTAAGTGAAATGCTTAAAAACAAACTATTAGTTTAAATTTTTGAACATCAAACTCAATAAATTATCCAAAATAAATTCAGGGAGATACTTCATTATGTAGAAACAGTTTGCATATTACTATTTGACAAAGGTAAACATCTCAATAACCAAAAACAACTTGTGAAAAGTGGATTTAGAATATTACAGTGGTATCAGAGAATTTTCCTCGCTTATCCTTGGGGATCTGAAAGTTAAAATAATTGGCCAGTAAATGAATAGGGAGGATAGGTAGAACATCACCCACAGAAGGAAGAGATACCAGAGTCGAGAATATCCCTTGGATAGGGAAGAACCAATTAAAGAATTAGAATCTTAGCCTGAGGTAAATAAGGTAGATAAGGGTGAAGAAATCATGAGTGACAAAGATGAACAAGATTTCAACAGTATTCTCAGTGCATTCAAAGATTTGGCCAGGGGACAAAAAGAAATGATGGATTTGATGGGGAAGATGGAAGTTAACACCATGGGGAGTCAAGACAAGCAAAGTCATAACAATGAAAGGGATTCTAATAATGGGGAAGGAAGTTATTCTCTCACCACCATGTAGAGCCACCCCCATTTGTACACCAAGAAACCTAGGCCTACCATGCCTTAATTCCTTGATATTGATGCATAAGGGAGAATGGAGAAGACTGATTAGGATATACCTGTTAGAGATTATTTGGAGTACTAGAGATTGGGAGATTATTTTCAGGCTGTCATGCCCTTTCATGATTTTTTCCACTTAAAAAGAAAGAACATACCTAGGGGGGGCAAGGGGATGATGTCACAAAACACGGACTTATAATGCACATTGGGAAAAATGACCATTTCAAAATTTTATGGGTCATCAAAAGGAACTACTAGAGCATGGGTGCAGAAGTTGGACACTTATTTCCAACTCAAAAAAATGGTTGAAGCTTATGTTATTAAGCTTGCCACCCTGCATTTGGATGGAGAATCCCATGAGTGGTGATACCATGGTTTAGTGACACTGGGTCATTTAGAAATCACTTCATACCTAAATTTCACCCAAAATATCATTGAGAGGATTGACAGGAAAGACCCAAAGACCTATTTTCAAGAGTTGGATCAACTCAAGCAAACAGGTAGCCCATAGGCATTTATCTCTGAGTTCCAAAGATTAGTAGTGATGGTGATAGACATATCTAAGGAACGTTTTGAAATGTTGTTTGTTGAAGGGATAACAGAGCCATTACATGGATGGGAGAAGGCCTACAAACCCACCGCTTTGTAGGATGCAACCAGTCGTACTAGGGACATGCATGATGATGTTCATAAGAGTAGGTTTCCTTTGAAACCCACCTTCTCACAAAAGATTAAGGAAACCAAACCATTTTAGAGGGATTGAGTTGGGAAGCCCAAGATGGATGAAGAAACAAGAAAGGAGATAAGGAGGAATAAATCATGCTTTAGTTGTCAGGAGTCATGAGTACCAGGGAAAAAATGTGTCGGGAAAGACAAGACCAAAAAGGCTCATTATATTGATATCTATTCATACAGTGATAGTGATAAAGAGGAAGAGAAGAAGGAACAAGAATAGGGACACTAGACATCAGGTGAGGAGACAACACAGGCTGGAGATAAGGGCCCTATTATGGCATCCATGTCGGGAATTCCTATGTAGCACACTTTCAAAGTTTGAGGAGTCTTGCAGGGGCACAAGGTTATAATGTTGATTATCCCACAACTTTGTCGATGCATCTTTGGTGAACAGATGAGAGATTCTGATGGAGGAGTTTGAGGGATTCACCGTGATCATACCTAAAGACTATAATATGGAGTGCACTAGATGGATCCCCAAGTTAAAAATAACCATGGGGAATTATACGTTGACAGATGATTTCGTTGTGGTGGATGTGCCAGACACTAATCTGGTGCTTGGATTTTAGTGGTTATACTCCATTGGGAAAATCATTACTAATCAAAGGACTATGTAAATGGAGTGCATGGGACTAGATGGAAAAATGGTGGTTTTATGAGCTATGCACCGGTATCTTACCAAGATCGTTTCATCTCACAATATGGAGGCAATGATGTGGCATGGAGACATAGAGTAGGAACTAGAGTGCTACATTTATGACAGGGAGCCTCTAGATCATCCTTGAAAGTATCCATATGATATTCAAGTATTGCTTCGCAAACATCATAAGTCTTTTGTTAACATTCCTCCAGGAGTACCCCTTGTAGATTTTAACCTTGTACAATATTTTACTTAATTTTTTTTTTCAATAAAAGAACAAAAAATATACAATGGAAAATACGCACATTACATAGATATTTATCCCCTGGAAACCTAAATGGGGAAAACCAACATATTATATATCCATTCATTGTGATACATTTTTTACAATACAATGTACATATAGGAGCCAATGGAATCCAAAACCCTAACCCAATGACATGGATTAGTCAACAACCCTAATTCATTAACTAAAAATAGAAAATCATCAACAAAAACCATTTTCCGAAAAACCACCCAACAATGGACACGAAAATTGAGGCGACACGAAAAATGAGGCAAAAAATGTGACACATTTCTCAAGGAAAAGATTGTGCAAAGAATATAACGCATACCCAACATTCTCCCACTTGTTTTATTTTCATACAGAGGGTTACAGGGTTACATAGTCAACAATCCAGGGTAGCAATGCCCATAGATCCTCTACATCAAGAGATCTTCTTAGTGCTCACAAATTTTGTTAATGAATATACAACATTCTTCAAAGTGTCCACCTTCATCAGCAACACTTTATTTTCTTCAACCATGTCTCTCACAAAGTGATGTTGAATATCAATTTGCTTTTCCTTTGAATGATAAGCCAGGTACTTAACCAAAAAAATTGCACTCTTGACCATCTATATGTTCCATCAAGCGAGCGAGTGAAGCTGATTTGGGAAGCTCACTACAGTCAGGTGGCATGACACTTTGGCATCGAAAAGACAATGGAAGTGTTTCAGAAACATTTCTACTGGCCAAAACTTCAACAAGATGTCGATGAGTATATCATGTCCTGCACCACCGACGCTATTTCCAAACCGACCACTAAGAAAGATGGCTTATACACCCCTCTGCTTACTTTTGATGGGCCATGGGAATCCATCTCGATGGACTACATTTCGGGCCTTCCGTCCACAAAGAGGGGAAACAACTATGTTTTGTGGTTGTTGATTGATTTTCCAAGATGGTGATTATGGCTTCCTGGAAGAAGAGCATCACAACAGAATCCACTACCAAGCTCTTCTTTGAACGAGTATGGGTACATTTTGGGATCCCACGAACCATTGTCTCAGATCGGGGCAATTAGTTCCTCATCATATTTTGGTCGAGCCTCTGGTCACTGTTGGACACCAAGCTGACCAAATCCACTACCTTCCACCCGCAGAAAAATGGCCAAATGGATGTCGTTAATCGTATGTAATATGGTATTACCATATTACGTTGTAATATGGTATTACCATATTACAATGTAATATGGTAATACCATATTACATTGCAATATGGTAATACCATATTACACATGTACAACTTCAAGCACCCCTGCACATGGTATGATATTCTTCCTTATGTCCAACATAGCTATAACCGAGCCCTGCATAGCTCAACTAGCCACATCCCCTTTCAGGTGGGGTTGGGATTCCAACCATTGGGCCCCATGGATGTTGCACTACCCCTGGCGGCCACCTCGACTGACTCATCCCTTGATCCACATGAAGTTGACAAATCCAGCCGGTTCATTGAGTGGATCCAACACATCTGCCAATAGGTTCATGATATTTTACAAAAGTCCAATGCTAATTACAAGCAGCGCCATGATCAACATCGGGTGCCACATAAGTTTCAGGTGGGAGGCAAAGTTTGGTTGCACTTGCAGAAAGAACGCCTTACATGGCCCCATCAGAAGCTTCACCCACTTCGTTATGGTTTGTACACAACCACCAAGGCTGTGGGTGACAAGGATTTTGAGCTCAACATTCCCCCTTTCCTTGGCCTGTACCTAGTAAATATGGCTCTCCTTCGGCCATATTTACCACCATTTTTGGACACCTCAGAGATAGAAGAGCAGTTGACACCAACAGAGCTCAACCTTGACTGCATGCAATAGGAATCAATTGCTCTGATTGTGGACACACATGTCAAGGGAGCTCGACAACAAATGATCCAGCTTTATTGAGTTGTCAAAGTAGTACAGCTCCTGCACCAAGGCAAGTGGCTCACGCAGGGCCAAATTCAACAAACATTTCCTCATTTGATGGGGGAACTCAATGTAATGGATACCATTACTTCCTAAGGGGGGAGGATTGATCCATATGGATGTCGGTGGCCTCCCACCTATTCCAACTGGTTTGTTTTGGCAGTTTTCGAGTTTGACAATTTTTTCCTAGTTTTCGGCTCCCTCACTTTTGGGGTTGTTTTGAGGCCCTAAACAATATTTTTAGGGCTCACCCCAATAAAAAATGAGACAAAGACAGAGTCTGAGTCTTAAAACAACAGGTGTATTCCTCATATAGACCTTTCCAATGAGATATCATGCGCCTAAAACAGATATCGTATGTAAAATCTATGACCCTGGGAAGTTGATGTACTAGCTTACCCCAATGGGGCTCACATGACTTTTGTCGCTTCGTCTCCTAGGTTTAGTTTTTTCGATGTCTATGGTTTTGGAATTCATGTTTATTGTAAAAATGCCTTTAGAGCCTCATTCTAATCATCTTCTTGTGAATGAGCATAGCCGTCACATCTCTTCTCAAAGATAAGCCACCACCATTCCAGCAAGCTTGTTTTCCACTGCATTTTACAGTTTCATTTTATTTCCTTGTTGAACAGAAACTAGTTTTATTATATCTCTATCATTCTTTGTTAAACATATTTTAATAATCTGTATTCATTTCATTCTGCTTATAAAATCTGGATCAGGGTTCAAGAGAGTCGGGATATTCTACGGATCCTTAAGAAAAAATTGCAGATGGCTAAGAATCAACAGAAGGTCTATGCAGATAGGCATCGGGTGGAAGATGTCTTTGAGGTTGGGGACTTGGTGTACCTACATCTACATCCCTATAGGCAGATGACCCTATAGGAATTTTAGGCGCATAGGGGAGGTGGCATATGAACTAGAACTTCCACAGGGATCAAAAATACATAATGTCTTCCATGTTTCATGTTGCAAGGAGGAATTGAGACAACATATCGCTACCTCTACTGAGTTACCACCACTAGATGAAGAGGGGCAGTTGATTTTGGTTCCCAAGGAGAGTTTGGAGATCAGGGAGTGGAAGCTAAGGAACCGAACTGTCAATTGGTACCTTATCAAATGGAAGGATTTTCCTATCAAGGATGCTACATGGGAAGGAGAGAAGGTAATCCAACATATGGGATTAAAATTGCTTGAGGGAAAGAAATCTTGGGTGGGGAGGACTGTAATGTCCCATTCTACCTAATCTCTTTAAGACAGAATTTTGCTAGCCGAATTATGTTCCCATGGGCTAGGGTGGAAAATAATCAAGGGAACATGAAGAACTGGAAAAAAAGAAGAAGAAGAAGTCAAGTGGGGTTATTATCCCACATTCATAAGAGAAGGAAAGAAAATCTCAAGTTAGAAGTATAAAAATAGAGGAGAGGAGTCTATCATCAAATCTTGCATTTTCTCATTTGAGAAAAATATTTGGAGAGCTCTTGGAGAAACACCCTAGGTAGTTTTTGCTACATTGCTAAGGAGAGGATCACACTTTTTGAATCTACAGTTGTGGGGGATTTGTATTGCACTTCGAATATTCCCATAGAAATTTGTGGGCTGATTTATTTCATCAATGGGCAACATATTCTTCCATGTGAGTCGATTTACCATGGGCCCATTTCTCACTAGTCTGAGCATTATTCTTCAAGTGGGGCGCACTCTCCTTTAATTCTTGGCATCATATATTGAATCTGGGCATTTTAATTAGTGGATTTGAGCCCTTATTTATCTCGGTTGTTGCATGCACATTTGTTGGGTGAATTTCATCATACACAAAGACGATATCACCTATTGAGGGCGTTGATACTTGAAAATCATATTTCAAGAAGAATATTTTTTTCTTATTTTTTTCAATGAATCTGTATAGGTACATATATATTGGATCAACCCTATATGATCCTACAATCAAGATACCAATCCTATAATCAATCTATGTGTCTAATGAACCTACCCACACCTAATGTACAACTACACTGTTTATAGGATAGGAAAGAATCACAAGAGAATCGAAAAGAGTCAGTCCAATATTAGAAATAATTAATCCAATATCGGAAAGAATCATTCGAACATAATCAATCCAATATTTCAACACTCCCCCTCAAGTTGGTGCATAGATGTCACACATGCCCAACTTGCCCAAAAAATTTGAGAACACTCGACTTGAAACACCTTTTGTGAGAATATTGACCAAATAATCCTCTGATCAAATCGTGGGCAACTTCACAATTTTCTCATCCAACTTCTCCTTAATGAAGAATCTGTCGACCTCCACATGCTTTGCACAATCATGTTGAACTGGATTATGAGAAATATCACATGCTTCTTTATTGTCACAATATAGGTGAATTGGTTGCCTAGGCGGACAACCCAAATATATGAGGAGAATTCGTAGCCACAATGCTTCACATATGCCAAGTGATATACCTCTAAATTCAGCCTCCGCACTTGATCAGGCAACAACATTATGTTTTTTGCTTCTCCATGTAACGAGATTACCTCCTACAAAGGTGAAATAACCTGAAGTAGACCGCCTGTCATCTACTTCTCCATCCTAGTCAACATCAGTATGCACATCCACGCTTTGATAATCTTCATTTTTAGTGACCAAAATTCCTTTTCCAGGAGCAAACTTCAGATACCTCAAAATGCACATAACTTCATTCATATATTGCTCTCCAGGATTATGCATAAACTGGATAACAATACTCAATGCATAGACAAGGTCTGGTCTTGTGTGTGCCAAGTACATCAATCTTCCTACGATCTTCTGGTATCACCCTTTATCCACTGGTACCTGATGAGACTCAATACATAACTTCAGTCCTTCTTCCACTGGTGTATCAGCTGGTTGACATGCTGACATACCAGTTTCCTGTAACAAGTCTAAGGCATACTTTCTTTGAGACAAAAAGATCCCTTTATCAGATAGAGACACTTCGATCCCAAGGAAATATTTCAAGGAGTCGAGGTCTTTCATTTCGAATTCTCTGGAAAATTAACCCTGTAGGGCCTTCCTTTCTTCCAGATCATTTCCTGTAACCACCATGTCATCCACATATACAATAAGTGCAGTGATCTTGCTCTGCGGTTTCTTCAAGAATAAAGTGTGGTATGAATTGCTCTAATGGAAACCAAAGGCTTTCATAGACTTTGTGAACCTTTCGAACCACACTCTCAGAGATTATTTCAACCCATACAGTGACTTCTTTAATCTGCACACCTTCCGACTATGCATTTCTGGTATCATGCATCTGGGTGGGAGTTCCATGTAAACTTCTTCGGACAACTCTCCATGTAGAAAGGATTTCTTCACATCAAACTGTTGTAATGGTCAATCCAAGTTCGCAGTTAGAGACAACAAGACTCGTACTGTGTTGATTTTAGCTACAAGTGCAAATGTCTCTATATAATTGATCCCATAGGTTTGAGTGTACCCTTTTGCCACCAGTCTCGCCTTAAAGCATTCAATTGTACCATATTCTTTGTATTTCATAGTATAAACCCACCGACATCCAACTGGTTTATTTCCTAGTGGACGGTCAACAAGTTCCCAGGTTTTATTTTCTTGCAAGGATTTCATCTCCTCATTCATAGCGGCTTTCCACCTTGGGTCAGCTAAGGCTTCCTGCACATTATTAGGAATAGATATAGTAGATAATTGATTCACAAATGACTGATTTGATTCTGACAAACGATGGTTAGACACATAATGACTCATGGGATATTTGACTTTACTAGAAAGTTCAGGTTTATATGTGGGTTTAGGGATACCTCTGGTGTGGCGCTGTGGTAGTTGTTTTCTAGATGGTTCAAGAGCATCCTCAGCAAGCGATTGGTTTGGTGTATCAGTTCCCTATGGTGTGAGGGACCCAGATGGAGGTGGAGCCACAACTTTAGTTTATGGGTGTTCATCACTCCTTTGGTCCAAAGTTTCTGGGTGTTCACCCACTTCTTGAATGACAGTTTTCAAAAGTTCCCCGTCTTCAGATATGTCTAAGTTACCCACATCCAATTCCAAATCCACTTCTTGATCAACAGGTTCAGAGATTTCCCCTCCTTCAGGGATGTCCAACTTACCCCCATCTTCAGAGATGTGAACATCCAGATCTTCAAGGATGTCAACATCATAGTCTAGAGTCTAGATTTCCTACCGATACTCCCCCTGAAGTTCAATCTTAGAGGAAAAATACATCGATTCTTCATGAAAAACTACATCCAATGAAATAACCATTCATCGAGTTGGAGGATGATAGCATCGATACCCCTTTTGATAATCAGCGTATCCTAGAAAGACACATTTCAACGCCCGAGGAGTCAACTTGTTGCGTTGATGCTTATGGAGGTGTACAAATGCTACGCAACCAAAGATGTGAGGAGGTAAATTTGGGATGGCTGGGGCAATAACTACTTCTGCGAGAGCCTGGGATGGTGTCTAGAAATCAATAGTGCTAGAGGGTACCCGGTTGATCAAATATGCTGCAGAGGTAAGTGCTTCTCCCCAATACGATAACGACATATGGGCTTCTATCAATGAAGCATGGACAACCTCCAACAAGTGACGATTTTTTCACTCGTCCACCCCATTCTGCTGAGGTGTATTGGAACAAGTAGTTTGATGAATAGTTCTGTATGCTTCCAAATACTGTTGAAGTTCAGAACTCAAATATTCGCCTCCATTGTCACTGTGGAGAAACTGAACCTATGCATTGTACTGAGTATGAACCATTTTATGAAAATTTTGAAATAACAAGTTCACTTCCCCTTTAGGCTTCATCAAGCACACCCAAGTCATCCTGGTACAGTCATCAATAAAAGTAACAAACCAACATGATCCACCCAAGGTAGTGACTCTGGATGGACCCTAAACATCAGAATGTATGACCATAAAAGGAACTAGACTTTTATTCAAAGTTAATGGAAACGAAGCATGATGGCTTTTTGCAAGTTCACATATCGCATCAGAAACTAGAAACATCAAATTTTGCAAATAAACTAGGAAATAATTTCTTCAGGTAACCAAAGGAAGCATGCCCCAGATTTCGATGCCATAACCAAATTTCAGATTTCTTCTTCTCCCCCTCAAATCCATCCACTATGAAATCTAGACGCAACTTGTCTGGACTCTTTGACACCAAGTCCAAGTAATACAACTTCCCTCGCCTAACACCACAACCAATCATTTGCCTTGTTCGGATGTCCTTAAACACACAAAAATCAGGCCAAAAAATTACAACACAAAGTACGGGAGTGGTTATTTGGGAAAGTGATAACAGGTTATAATCCAAAGATGGAACAACTAAAACAGAATTTAGATTCAAAGTATCAGTGAGAGGTAAGGTTTTTTCTCCAATAACTAGGGCCGAAGAACCATTGGCAGTGGAAACAAATTTTTATGAGGACGGTTTAAGGGGTGAGACTTGTCTAGAATCAAATGTCATATAATCCATAGCACCGGAATCAATTATCCATGCACTATTAGAAACAAGTGTAGACATATTTAAAACCTTACCACCATTACCTGTCGCTGCTGCTAATGCCGAGATCTGTCCCGCAACATCATCCTCTTTCCTTGTTTCAACAACAGCAGCACCGGAGGGCTTCTTGGAATTTCTCTTCTGTTAATCATGTCTATGATCCCACCAGTCTGGATACCCCACAAGTTCAAAGCAGTGACTTTTGGTATGACGATTTTGATGGCAATGAGTGCATTTGTAAGAGGATTTATCGGCACCAATAGTGGTCTTAGGATGGTTGGGCCTTGTTTGGTCATGCTGGTTTTGAGGAGGCCAGTTCTGATTAGACTGGTTTTGAGTCACCATGGATGAAGCTTCAGATTTTTCTGGTTCTCCATTCATCGTTGCACATTGAATAGATTCATGATGGACCAGTGCATAACATGCTTCTAGTTCGGGAATAGGATCCTTTCTCAAAATTTCACCATGGATTTGTTTGAAGTCACCATCTAATCCAGCAAGAAAAATGTGCACCCTTTGTTGCTATACTGATTTTTGGTAAGATTCAACATCCTTCACATTCTCCATGATCACCTTATCACGATGATCTAACTCACTAAAAATCTCCGTTAATTCTCCATAATACACAGAGAGTGTTCTGCCATTCTTTTTGGCAGAGAAATCCCTCTGATTCAAGAGAAAAACCTGTAATTCATCTGCTCCATCATAAAAGTCTTTAGAAAGAACTTTCCAAATATCTCGAGCGGTGGGTAAGCAAATGTATCGCTTCATAATTTCTGAGGACATAGACATCAACAACCATCTCTTGACCTTTTGATTGTCTACATACCACTTCTCATATCCATCATCCTTCTCAGAAGGTGGTTGTGAAGTGCCATGAATAAAGGAGAGTTTCTCCTTCTCAGCAATATGCATCTCCATGATTTGAGACCACATATCATAATTTGTTTCATCGAGTACAATCCCTGCTTTGAACGATGAACCTTCAGATTGAATAATAATGGGAGAAGATTTATTCCGAGATGATTCAGAATCTGAATTGGCCACTATTCAATGAGGGATACAAATGATTCAAGTTTAGAGGCTATACCAACTTGAAAATCAGATTTCAAGAAGAATAATTTTTTCTTAATTTTTTCAATGAATCTATACAGATACATATATATTGGATCAACCCTATATGATCCTACAATCAAGCTATAGATCCTATAATCAAGCTATGTGTCTAATGAACCTACCCACACCTAATGTACCACTACATTGTATCAAATATTTCAACATTGATTTATATAATCATCCACAGGATCAGAAATTCCAGTGTTTTTGCAAAGTCAATCTGTTGTGATATAACCAAGTTCTCTCTTATTATTGCTGTAATAATTGTGAGTTGTCTCCACTACATTATTGTTGTCATATTATTCATTGTTGTTTGTGCTTGAACACTGTCATCGTAGTTTCACAATAAAAACTTGTCAGTTGTAACTATCAAGTACATGTTTACTGTGAGTGAAATTCTTAAAAGCAGACTATTAGTTTAAACTTCCGAACATCAAACTCAGTAAATTATCCAAAATAAATTCAGGGATATACTTCATTATGTAGAAATAGTTTGCATATTACTGTTTGACAAAGGTACACATCTCAATAACCAAACAAAACTTGTGAAAAGTGGACTCGGAATATTACAGAAGTACAGTCCACTGGGTAGGTTGCAGAGAGCCACCCCTCCCTGTACATCAATATGCATACAAGCAAAACAATGTACATAAACAAATTTTATGGGCATAAAACAATTGCATAAAGAACTCAACTATGGATGAAACTTACTTTGTCAACGAGCATGCATCCAAGCAGAGTGCATTTTCCATCATATCATCGTAGCTGCTGAGTCATTATGGAATTAATTATGGAATTAGATACTCGCATCATGTTTTAAGATAAGTGAGTCCTCTTTGAAGTTTATCCTGCTCAGTCATTAAGCGCCAGGCGGTATCGGGGTTGATTGAAACTTACTGCCATAACCTTGCTCTTTGTATGGAAATTCAGTCAAAATATACTTGAACTTCTGCATTTGATCTGTTTTCCCATGTCTTTTTCAAATTTCCTCATGCTGGAAACTATTGCACCATATCTCCCGCTATGGTATTATATCTCCCGAGTTGTGCAACCTTCGCCATCTCCAATGATGAAAATGCTTTTGAGCTTGAAATCACAAATCGAAACAACAAACTACAACCAGCATGTCTTTGCCTTTATTTAAAGGCATTCACTTCACAGAGATACAAGCAGGAAAACGTCTTTCTATACATTTTAAGGAATTATTCTCACAAAGAAAAAATGTGAAGACAGGATTTGTTTTCGGATGCAAATTGTTGACTTCAGATGGCATAGGAGCACCATCATCTCTCTTCATAATGTCAGGTTCAGAATTTGAGTTTTCATTACCTTTGTTTATATATTGTTTACTTGTATCTATTAAAACTTTTAAGACTTTTTCTCGTAAAATTTGTTCAATGAGATTTTTAGATAGATCCATAGAATGATCGATCTATAAAATGTTCGGATCGAGTTGAATTTCATCTTCAACAATCAGGATGAATGTTCATCTAATGTCCATCTCCCGATGCAGGAGTGTTAAGCTCGTCCACTTCTACACTTTGCAATTTCGTGTTTTTATATGGATTACTGCATGTAAGATTCTCTAATGTCAATCACTGTTTTTGCTTTATCGTTAATATATATCAAATATCTACAAGATAAAAAGGTGAAATGAGTGATAAAAAGGTGAAATGAGTGTTTGTAAAACACATGAAATATTTTTCATATATATCAAATACTTACAATTTACAAGATCAACAAGTGAAATGAGTTGCAGTAGAGCTTCTTATTTACTGTTTTTGAAAATTTGCATTCAAAATATTGTAGGTCTATATTAAAAGAATAATAATAATATTGAGCTTCATTATTTGTACTCTTACCAATTCTCAGTACTCGGCCATGCTAACTCCTTAAAGTGAAGATGAGGCTTGGGCAGTTGTTGCATTCAAATGTTCCATATGAAATATAGAAATGGTGCCCAGTAGTATGTAAGGGAGGGGACAATCCAAGTCCTCTTCACCAGCTGAGATGAATAAAATGTTCTATGTGGAAGCGAAAATGTTAAGGGTAATTTTGACAATAAATATTTTTAAATAAAAATACAAAAATATTTATTGATTAAGAGATTAATATTAATTCATAAAACAATGCATAGAAGTTAGTTTGTATTTCATCTATAAAAATTTCTTAAATGAGAAATTAAGCAAATGGCCTCTCCTTCTACATTTTTATGCATCAAATCCAGAGGACATTCACCACCTAATAATCTTTAATTTCTCCACAAAATAAATATTTTTTTTGAAAAATATATTTTAAGTCAAAAACTGAAAACGAGAGGACTTTTCTTTGTAATGAAATAAAATAAACACATTGTAATGGATGTAACCCAGTAGGTTAAAGATTCTACCAAATGAATTTTTTTTAAGAGTTATTTATCAGAAATCTGGTCAAAAATTGTTAGATTAGTAGATTTAAGTGATTATTTATGTAAAAGTCAAATGTCCTAAAAAAAAATTCAGATTATTAAATTTGTATAAATTTATATGACCAAATTCAAACTAAAAAAATCATTTCGTAAAACAACTAATTAACACCTTTATGAAGTAGTTTAATCACCTATGCCCTCTATCCAGAAAATGGATTGCTCTACTGGTTTGCGTCAAACCAAAGTGGCATTATGAAAGTTGCCCATCCGATGAACACTTTGTGTGCCCGTGTAATAAGCTAATATTGGTCACAGGTTTATATGGATATAAATGTAGGTATCACCTGCACTAAGCACTGGCTATCTGGAATATCTGCAATCAAAGTCCTCTGGAAGGAATTAGGCTCCGGTGGATATAACACTATGAGGGATATTAATGTGCCTTATAATACGAGCCCAGATAGCAATTTCCTTTTTTATTTATATGTGTTATATGATTCTTGTTAATGAATTTTATTACTTTATATACATATTAGATGTCAAGTTACATCAAACCATTATTTTTGTAATTTTATTTCTTATATATACATATTTTTGATAAAAAGTTTTAAATTTTATTATAACTTATTGAGTTAATGAATTAAGTTGTTAACTAATAGTTAATGGTAATGTATTAATCATTTCACTAATTTTGTTAATGAATAAGTACTTCATCTTTTTGGTAATGAATATGTATTTGAGCTTCTTGTACATTTGCTGGAAATTATTATAAAAGGAGGAGAGAGGAGGGATTAAGTGTTACTCTATAACTGTTTTGCAACTATTTTCCTTATTATAAAACTATTTTAACTGCTAAAACTATCTTAACTGCTGAAAAAAACAAATCTTATAATTATTTTGCAACTATTTTCCTTGTTATTGAAACTATCTTAGCTGCTGCAAAAAACATATCTTTAAACCATTTGGAGGTGTTAGTTCAACTTCAACAGGTTATATCCAAACTATAACTGGCCCAACTATCTCTATCATTGCTGTCGATCTTCCGTGTGGGTGTGGGAATGAACAGGATATGGCTCTGACACTCAAGTCAAGCTTGTGGGGACTTTTCAATATTTCAATGTCGCTCAAGCTCGCCACTCCAGAAAGCAAGCGAAAGGTCTACCCTGCCCATTCATAAAGCAAGCGAATGGACTGTCGGCCTACCCTGTTTGCCACTTCATAAAAGAAGATATAACGCCTGTTGGAATATGTAATTTCTACCTACCACCATTAAAACCGAACCTTCTACTCAACCGTCATTAGTGTTCCTCCACCGCCTATCGTAGACACTTCGAGAACCTTCTGGACGCTCGAGAGTTTTCTAAAGGCCTCTATAAAAACGAGGCAGATGTATCTGGTTTAATCAATCGAGTAATACACTTATCTATTTGTTCTTTACTATTTGTCTGTGTGATTTTTCTGCTTCTGCCCTTCAGTTTGGTATCAGAGCACAGGACTGGGCTCACT
>JASDQU010241512.1:2025-14527 GCA_032191745.1 Picea mariana
GTCACGGTTTGAGTAGTTGCGTACTATCTTGAATAAACACATGTGTGTTCTATCAATTAATATTGTACCAGTTGTCATAGGAGATTATCTAGTTGGATAATAATGGCGGTGCTTGTGATACTACTAGTTGAATGGTCTGCTTGTACTCAATACCATACCTCCCTAGCTAGGAGGGAGTGTTGATATTATGGTAGCTTCGAGAGGTATGAACCTCTATTGCGACCTGTGACGAGATTAGAATATTCCAGAAGGAAGCAAAGAAGTAAAGGAAACCCTAGATGAGATTTCAACTGCAGAAATATAATTAATATGAATTAATTAGTACCCAGAAGGAGAAGCTGGCCCCAGTAAGTCTGTCAGACCACTATAAATATAGGGTGCCATTTCTCATTATTCACACTTCTTAGAATTGCAGAGAGTAGTTTCTGTGCATTATAGTTGGTAGTTTTGTGCACAAGTTTCTGGGGAAGGTGTTGCGGCGGTTTCTGGGTGGCACTATCTGATCAGCTTGGTTTCTATTCTTTCTTTGTGCATTAGCCTTTCTTGGCTATTGATTTCTACCAGTATTGTTCTCTATCAAGGTCAAGGTGCTCGGAGGGTGGCTTCGACCTATTGTTGGGTGACAAGGGTATTGTCAATGGTAAAACGAGCACAATCCTTAATATTCTAACATGTTCCACATATACTTCTTCTTCTAAGTTTCCATTCAAAAATGTTGACTTTACATCCATCTGATAAACTGGCCACTTGTATTGGGAGACAATGGCTAGCACAGTTATGAAAATGTTCATGTGGGCAACTGGTGCAAATGTTTCATTGAAATCAATTACAGGTTGTTGTGTAAAACCTCTTGCAACTAACTTTTCCTTGTGCTTATGCACATTTCCTTCTGCATCTTGCTTGGTTTTATAAATCCACTTCACACTAATCACATCCTTATATTCAGGTACGTCTACCAATTCCATGTCTGATTGTTCTCTAAGAATTTGATTTCTTCATCCATGGCTTGTGCCCATACATCATCTTTTACTGCTTCTTCAAAATTTAATGGATCATCAATGTGTGAAAATAAGGAAAAAACTGAAAATGAATCTTCATTATAGATGTTGTGTAGACTTCTTGTCTTTCATGGTAACAAAATTGGTAATGTTCTATTTACGGATGTACAACTACTCAGACTGCTTGTTGGTGTTTTTTGCACTCTAGTTGTAGACTGCGCACATGTTGTTCTTTCTCGAGTGTTCTGCAATGATTTGCATCACAGTGCCAGGTTTAGAAGGGACTACAAACTGATTTGTACATGGTGTTTGAACCATTTCATCTACTATGTCTGTTACGAGGAAAATCTCTCTATGGATAGGGGTAAACCACAATAGACGGAAATTATTGAAGAAATCAACTCTAACCTCAGGTATTCTATATAAACAAATATGCTAGCAAGACACAATAAAATGCCTACCTCGTCCAGACGTTCAATGAAGTCTACCATTGAGCACTTGAATCAAATAAATAGACCTGAAACTTGTCCTCAACAACCAAGAAATGCAATAATATGGTGATCATATATAATGCTAGCACATTCAATAGCATAATCCATCAACATTCATAAAAAATACGCCCATGGAATAACAATTCAAATATTTGCAAGATATTAATTGGACAAGAAAAGAGTATTTATATTAAAATGTAATCATCAAAAGTGAATGAATTACAAACTTCTGTGTCGGGATGGTTCAAAACCAAGAAACTAAGTCCCTTCTAGTTGGGCCTCCACCACTTCAATCCTCCACCAAATGAAATCTCATATAAGAGAGACAATGAGGTTCTCAATCAAGTAGGGAAGAGCATGGGGGTTGAACAATGTGTTCAGACTTAAAAGGATAAAGGGATGCAGACTCAATATGAA
The DNA here is from genome assembly GCA_032191745.1 of Picea mariana. Classification (NCBI taxonomy): domain Eukaryota; kingdom Viridiplantae; phylum Streptophyta; class Pinopsida; order Pinales; family Pinaceae; genus Picea; species Picea mariana. The sequence goes on from JASDQU010241512.1 coordinate 3,932, forward strand.
GTGAATAATTTCTCTAAAGTAAATTTTCTCTCAAAGTTGAATTCTTCTCCTCTTTTCCATAGCTCGGATTTGGCCCATTTGTAGCCTGCACGTCGAACTGAAGGGCCGAGTTAGAACATTTCTAGTGTATGGAAGGCCAAAGATCATGGATCTCATGACGTGACATGGAAAAAAGACACCATTTTTTAATTTTGGGCACAAAACCTGATGTACGTGGGTTGTAGTGGTGCAACCTACATATATCCATGTTTTACAATAGGTAGGGTGTGCATATGTGGAAAAATAATGTTTTTATCTTTGGGATTTGCAAAAATGGGTCTTCAAGTCTACATAGGGAAATGGAACAATCCCTTCTAAGAAAATTTGCATAGGGTGAGGAAAATATTTCTATAAAAGATGCCCCCTAATGTGTGAGGTCATAGGAATATCTGCGATGGCCGAAATACATTATGATACCTAGAAGTGGAGTAATAGGGACCCAACTGGAAGAACTAGTTGCTCATGAGAATATTACAATCTCTATTGATTTTCTATTGAGAATATTACAATCTCTATTGATTTTGCCAATTTGAATTACACTGCAGATCCATTTGAAAATATACCAAACGGTTGTCCATGGAAATGAATAGGAAATACAAAGGTGGCTACATGCCAGAGGCTGTCATAGTCACGAACAAGGCCTAGTAAAACTAGTTTCAAAATCAATCTGAAGATATTTGTATACAATGGAGTACAATCTGATCTCCCATGATCACTAAAGTCACATAGGTACTAGTCCAATGAAAAGTAGCAACAACTCAGGAAAGTTGCGACTATGAGTTGATGTCTTCAAGTCTTCTACACAATCTGCCAAAGGTGCAAGTATGCATCATGTGAATAAAGGAGTTGAGGTCGAACACAATGAGGCTTCGATTGATTACCAGTCATTGAGGTATATCTTAACAAACGTGAGACAACCTACTGATAATGAAAGTAGGTATCAAGGCATCGAGTACATTCTTAAAAGTGTGAATAGAGGTGTCGGGGTCGAACACTTGAAGAATCCATCAATCAAAAGACATTGTTGTATTCCAAACTGTCGATGGAGAGAGAACCTGCCACTAATGATTGCAAGCTTCTAGGTACTCATAGGACTCTAGGTCTTGTCTCCAGAATAGATGAGCTGAAGTTGATGGAAGGAGACCCGCTGAAATGAGAGCATTAAGGAATCTCTCATCATTCAGAATGAGGTACAAAGAAGGAGCTTTATTATTTGGAGGAAATTAGACGAAGAACATGTTCACGAACCAACGACCCTGTGCATCTTTCGCATGTGCCAGATGCAAGCGGTACACGAAAAAGACCGTTTGAATAGTAGCCAATAAGGAAAAATACTAACAAAGCAGAGGAAACCACCAATAAGGCTAATGGAATATGAGACACTGCACATATCCCATTGTGTGAATAGATTTATTGTCATCGAACATAAGGGAAACCATCCAGTTAATGACCCATGATGAAATGTCGAGTGTTGGGCTCAAGGTTACCTACCAATGAGGAAAGTAGGACCAGGGTGTGCAATAAGACTATAGCTTCATGTAATTCTCAAACACACTTAAGGTATGGAAGACATGCAAATTCAAGAGTTTCGAGGAATGGCCAACACAGGTTGATAGACATGCTTTAAACAAGAGCATGAGACATATGGAAGACTTTGGAAGCATAGACTCAATGATGAAACTTTGAGATCCAGGAGGCATCAATCAAACCCTCCATAGGGATTGGAAGAGTAACCAATCAGGGGAGCACACTCTATGTAACGAGATCAGCTTCCTAAGGTCATGCTAAACCCAAAATTTTGACGACAAGTGGACTAAAAAAAAAATTGCTCTGCTCAAAGGTGAAACGACTGTTGCCAATATAAGATAATACTCCTTTCCCTCCCATCTTTTTTTATTTTTTCATAGTCAAATGAATGTTATGATATAGAGGAGGAAACGAGTGTCACAAGTAAGCAAAACTAGTTCTAACAGTGGAACATACCTATGCTCAATGCAAGCAGTTGCATGCGGGAGATGGACACTCCGAGCAGTGATTCCTCTTGGGTATAGGGTTTCAAGTTGAAAATGATATAAAAAATCCTTTTCTTGGATAATGATGCAAAGTGATGAGGTGAGAGGCTTATAACGCAAAAGCGAGAATCAACAATAGGCTCAATACTGCAAGTAAGAGAATGAGATGCAATTACAACTTAATGCCAAAACATGTCCTTTTTTGTAGTCTTATTCTACTTGGTTTAAAAAAGGGATAAAATTGCACCAAATAGACGTTCTTTCAAATCCAATTTACCAGTGTGAAAGAGACAAGTTCACTCATCAATATTTTATCTTTTTGAAGCGAGTCGGAAAGAAACTTAAATCAAACTCATTTCGATGTCCTCTAGGTATGGGTCAGCATATTTATGAGTAAGAAATGAGGTTCGAACATAAATTCATGTATAATTTAGCTATAAGGGAATCTCGGTCCTACGGAAAAAAATATCTACATGGGAAGCGAATGAAGCACGAGGTCTAACTAGGGTACCCATGTTTGGTAAGTCTCTACCATTCGATAACGACACTTCTAGTTGCAGGTAGAAGGTTTTGTGTCGCTATGAAATGGGTTCGTACATAAGGCATATGAGTTGCAGTCATATGATGATGCAAGTGCTCATGATGGATTGGATACCTATCTTATATGTTGGGTACCAAAAATACTTGTCCAGAGTTACGAATGGACGACATGGCACTAAAAACCGCAAGAATCCCCTGATAAAACTACAAAAACCAACTCCATCCACTGTTGTATTAGTCCATTCGGTCAAAATATTGTACGAAACTATGTAAAGTGGGTAAACATTTGTATAAATAGTAAAAAAAAACAATTTTACTATACCATTTGCATTTTTACCTAAATAGTGGATTTTGGACCAAATTGCCTCCAAACTTCAACTAGTGATTGTGGGAGCTACGAGTGATGGAATCGAAGACCATCTAGACCAAGTAACTCATCTTGATCTCCTCTTTCTTTTTAGTGGATTAAAATTTGTAATTAGGTTTCATCTTTTAAGTTATTTAGGGAGCAACGTCAAAACTTAGGTGTACATGAGCTATAGTTTATGGGGTCGCATATACGCATTATTATAGGCAACTGTTTGAAAAAAAACCAACATATAAGCAACCTTATACGCGATTGTGTATGCTAAAACTCATGTATATCTTCATGGATAATGTTTTTTAAAGGTTGCTAACTCAAAAAAGGGTTTGACTCTTGCAGGATGCTGCTAGAGTGCAGAGAAAGAGAGCATGAGGAGGTGGATGTTGCAGTGGAGAGAGATCTAGGGGCCCAAATGGCCTTAAAAATATGTGGGCTATACAAGTTTTGGCCTCTCAAAGGGATGAGGGCGCAAGTGAGATTGCTTCAGCTGCTTTTGAACTACTAGGACCCGGATAGTGAGAGATTCAACCTTGATGGAAAACCATTAAGGATTGAAGTTGAGGACATCTATTTCTTAACGGGATTGTTGTGTGGGGATGAGGTGGAAAAAATCAAAGCCCGAGGATCTGGGAGTGGCAAGAATATCGAGAATTACATAGCCACTCATTGCATTACAGGGACTGAGAAGGTAGGGTTCCAACTCCCAATCAGAGCGATCAACAATATGAGTCTCAAGATTGTTGTCCTATTTTTGACATGGATCACAGGGTCAGCCACTTTGCACCATACATCAAGGCCACCTATGTTCTACTTAGTGGAGTGCTTGCGACCCATGGTGTACGATTGGTGCACCTCATTGCTGGCCAACATGAAGAGCCATCTGACAGAATGAAAAATGGGTAGTAAGAGGAACTTCAGGTTTGCTTCTATCCTTTGTAGTTTTTTATTCAAGTGGGTTCCAGGATTGGGACCTAGAGTTGAGATTGTTTCACTTGGACCTTGTGATCCAGCCATGACATGGTGGATCGAGGTGATGAGGCGACAAGGGGTGGTAGGGTGAAAACACCCTACAACGATGAATTTTTCTTCTGATGGATACGATAGGTTATAGCTCTGGATTAATACCCTTATGGAGGGATTGACTTCAAAGGAGATCCTGACATGCCATTACCACCAGGTTCCTCCTACGGGGACATAGGTATGTCACAATTTTTTAAATATTTCATTTTTTTTGTATTTTTGTATAAGGATACAAATATATTTTTGGATGATGTTAAGTACTAACTAAACATGTATGTGACGCAGAAGTAGGTCCATGAAGGTCGAATGAAATTCCACGACATCGTTGAAGGAACTTGGGAGATGAGGCAGTAAGAGGGGATGCAGATAGACCACTTAAAAATGTGTAGGAAAACTTGTCTAGTTTGACGCAGGGGATTCCCATGGTTCAGGTGGAGGATCTGTCAAAGGCTATGCAGTGGTAGGTGGTAGGTGTGCCCCGTGCTTGGGTATGACTCTTTCAGTGTCTCACAAATGTCATAGTCTGCTATCATGACACTCATCCAATGCCATAGGTGTAGATTTCATGACTATTATATGATAGGATGTATATGTATATTGAGGGTGTCAGCCTCAATTTTGTACTATAACATCATATTTTTTGAAATATATATAAAAAAATGGATCTTCTTCTTAACTTATGTTAGAATGTGTACATTGATTAAAATGTTTTCTTCTCTTTAGTTATGTGAAAAATTCCAATCTAACGCAAAATTAGCATATGCATCAGATGCATAATTAGAACTTCTAAGTATGTGATGATAAGTGATAAAATCAAACTGTCATTCCAAAAGTCATACTTGTAAGAATCATTGGATTAGATTAGGGTCATGCACATGGTAACTTCCGCTCAACTGACATACTACTAACTGGGAGTCTAGGCGAACCTCTAAAGAGCGAATACCATGTGAAATGGGATCGCGCAAAAGTTATATAACGACGCTATATTCAGCCACATTATTCTTGGATGGCCCTAGGCATACGCCACCTGAGGACACCAGTAGACCCTTGGGTGAGTAAACAACCCAAGCTATGGAAGCTAAGTTCCCTGTATGATGACTGGCTCCATTTGTAAATCCTAAGTAGACCGACGACTTTGTTGACATCTTCCAATCAAGGGAAAACTTGATAAGCAAGATAAAGATAGAAATAAAGGGAAAAGATATGTACACTAAATTATATTAGTATACAAAGAGCTACGCCCAAGTTAGGGGCTTAGGTGTAACATATTTTCAAATAGAGCCCATTCCTGGGCTCAACCAACATGTTCCCTTCATAATCTTCTAATTCATAGGCTCCTTTTTCTAGGAAATTTTGAACGATATAGAGACCGTGCCACATGGGTTTGAACTTTCCTACCCCCAATGGTTCTTTGTCTTGATCATATAGAAGGACCAATTCGCCCTTATCGTACTTCCAAGGACAAACAAACTTATCGTATTAGACCTTGACACATCTTTTATTTTCTTATATAGTTGTAGAGGCGTCTCCCCGCTTCTCATCTAGACTCTCTAGGTGCACGAGGCATTGTTCAAGATCATAAGTGTCAAGTAGGAGAACAACTGCGAATCTAAGAGAAGTAATTTCACATTCAATTGGTAATATCGAATCCACGTTGTGTACTAACTAGAAAGGAGAAAAAATTGTGGAATTCTTGACCGAGGTTCGGTAGGCCCAAAGTGTTGGATAAGGCATGATATGTCAGTGATATTTTCTCTCATTGGCAATTTTATGCAATATGGTCTTGAAAACTTGTTCATGGCCTATACTTGTCCATTAGCCTGGGGGTAGTAAGGGGAAGAATGAACATGCTTAAACCCCAGTTTGGATGCTAGGTCTTTCATCATTTCATTCTGAAAATAACTGCCATGAGCAGTGACAATCCCACTCGAGATTCCGAACCTGGCCATAATTTGATTGAATACAAAGAAGGCAAAAGTCTTCCCATCGTATTTAACTGTAGGCGTGGCCTCAACCCACTTACTGAAGTAGTCTTCGATGACGATAATGTGTTGATTCCCCCCAGCCAAAGTTGGGTTGCAATCCAAAAATTCCACCTCCCACTTGGTGAAAGGACTGACGGTAACGGCTAGATGGAGAGGGGCTAGATGCGAGTGCATTTTCTGAGTGAACACCTAGCAGGGGTGAGACTTCTTAACCTCTTCAATGCAATCTTTAAAGATAGATGGCGAAAAATAACTGGCTCACAAAATTTTATGGGTTGTCGCAAGCCTGGATAAATGACCACCATAAGCCCCAATGTGCCATTCATTTAGGATAGAATTAGCTTCTTCATGAGTTAAACAATGATGCAAGATATTTTCTACTCCTCGATGATACAGAGTGTCACCGGCGATAAGTTAGTTCTTAGCTCGATATCATATACGTCATCGGTCATCTCGTGAGAGATGCTGAGGGAACTTAAATGTTTGAAGATAGAGAACAATATCTCCATACCAGGGTTCTGACGACGAGACAAGGAAAATGTGTTCATCCACAAACGAATCTACATGAATAACATCCTTCTCTAATCAAGGGAAGTCAAATCTTAACTCTGCCAAAACTAGTGATTTTTTGGACTTCGTAGAAGTGAAATCAAGATCGAACTATTATAGAATGACAATCCATTTATTATACTTTCCCACTATGATACTCCTCGTAAGGACGTATTGAAATGGATTGACATCGATAACCACAATAGTTTTTCAAATCAATATATAGTGTCGTAATCGTTGGACTGCGTGAATGACAGCCAAAGCTGGATTTTCAACATGAGAATATTTGACTTCAGGGCTGACTAAGTTTCGACTAAGATAGTAAATGATGTGCTCACGGAGCTCATCATCCTCCTAAACCAACACCATACCAATCGTTTCTTCGGACGCGACGACATAAAGAAATTAATATCTACCATAGTCTGGAGACTTCAGCAGAGGTGTCGATACCAAGGCTTTCTTCAAAGCATCGAAGGATTCCAGGGCTCCCTCATCCTAGATAAAAGGATTTTCCTTCTTCAATAGACACATGAAACTCTTAGTAATATTGTCATAGTTTACTATAAACCGTTGTAAAAATTTAGGTTTCACCTGTAAACCTTGAAGTTAGCAAATAGTGCACGGGGAAGGAAATTGAAGTATTTCCTTAACCTTTAACAAATCTACCATGATCCCAGTATTAGAGACTAAAAATCCTAGAAGTTGACCTGACCTAATGCAAAAGATGCATTTATGAGGGTTCAACTGAATGCAATATTGGAGACATGTTTCAAATACTAGCCAAAGGTTCTTAGGGTGATCAACTTTCTTACGGGAGTGAGAAGAAAAATCGTTGATCTAGGCTTCGACTATATGCTTGAAATCGTGAAATGTGAAGGTCATATATCTTTGGAAGGTTTCTCTGGCATTTTTAAGGCTGAAAGGAATCTTATGGTATGTGAAAGTACCCCAAGGAAAAATAAATGTCATCTTATGTTGGTCCTTGAGTTTAATATGAATTTGGTTATACCCTAAAAATCCATCCATGAAAGAAAAAACTTCTCTTCTCTCACACTCGTCAAGAATCTGATCAATGAAGGGTGTCGCAAAGTTGTCTTTAGGACATGTTTTATTTAGGTCATGAAAATCCATGCATATGCAGATGGTTCCTTTCCTTTTATTCACAGGAACAAGATTGGATACCCATTCAGTCAAGGGAACCAGGTAGATAAATCTAGCATTAGGCAGTTTTTATACCTCTGCCTTAATAGCAGGGGCCTTATTGGGATTTAAAGCTCTAAGACGTTGTCGAACAAGCTTAGCATCCGAGTAATTTTTTATCTCATGTTCGACAGTTCAAGGGTTGATTCCTATCATCTCTTCATATGAACAAGTGAATACATCTAGGAATTCCTTAAAGAGTTTAGTGTAGATCAAAATTTATTCTAGTGAACAATCCGCACCTATGTAAAAATTTTCAACCTTGCCATGAGTATGGGAGATATTGATCATGACGGTAGGATAAATACTCGCCATGTTTCCCTTGACATAAATGTCATGTGTATCAAGTGGAACTATGGTGTTACCAACTATCTCGCTCAAATTAGATCTAAAATCATCTTGTTCGATTCTAGCAAGCTCTGGGAGGAAATAAGAGTGATGATTCATATCATCCCAAGGTCTGTCGGAACCATTCATGGGCTCAATGATAGCTTAATCTGAAGGAAAAGTATCATTGAGGAATTCACATGAACAAGACGATGAAGTGGCCCACACGGGATCCAGAACAGGATCATCCTCATTTATCTGCGACATAACATGATCCAGATCAATGGAAGAGTCAAGAACAACTTCATTTGCAATCTTTGTTGCTGATAGTGGCATGGCCATTCCAGAATGTAATAGACCTTCACAAGACTTCGTCGAGGAAAGTAGGATCCAAGGATCATTAAAATATGAAGTGAGGAAAGGAACAAACCTCTCTAATGAAATGAGCCTACTGAACATGGCATATATATGGTGAATCGGTGCCATGAATTCGAAGGTACCCATAAGGGATGAATACATTCTGACACCGATATTATTAGTTTCCAGCTGAGAATTGTCGATCATGGGGATCAACGGTCCAACAGATGCATTGGGGATAGTGTACGCAAAGGACAATTGGTCAATCGTCATGATCTTCCCATAGTGAGGAAAACAAAGAGTACAAAAGATGGACGATATGAATGCATTCATAGCGTAATTCCAATTTCATCCTAGTAAAAAGTTATAGTCAAGGGGCACATCAACCACATCAACATCCAAATCTATCGTCTTCCCACCTAACTAGACCGGAAAGGCAGGAAGAATACCGTGAGGGCAGAAGGAATGACTGTCAAAATAAGTCAACATGGTTAGAGACTAATAAAGGGTCAGAGAGCCGAGAGATTTCCAACAGACCAGGACATCACACATGTTGCAGTGCCTTCATCAAAAATAGTATGCTTGATGGTATACTTCAAGTAACCCATGTGGATTTGGAATGCCACATGGTAAGGCAAGCGAGGCTTCACATCTATGACATCAAACTTGATAAATTTAGAGCCACAAGGATCTAGAGCTCCTAGCACAAATAGAAAGTCATTCCTCTGTGAAGGACACATCTGGAGTACCTCTAGAGCCGACATCTCACAAGGGGTTTGACCCAGGTCCTCAACAATAGAGTAATTATGCATGGCTCTAGCATTAGGATTCTAAGTAGAGTGCTTGATTAATCCTTTCGGAATACGAGGTGGAGTCTCTAGTTTTTCGATCTGTAAAGGCATCTCTAAAGGAGGTGGAGACTCTAGACCAAGTATAGTCTATGGAGAATTGTAATCATCAGACCGAGTGGCTACATTAACCTCATATTTAACCATATTGATGCATAAATGATCATTGTCTTGTGTCAGTGGGTTTTGACTCCCACTCGCCACATTTCTGACATTTGAGGAGCTCGAGGTTAAGTGTTGAATATGTGAAAAAGGATTAGTTAGCACAGCGGGCGGTAGGAACAAAATCCTCACAGCTTCCGCAAGTTTGCGACATAAATGGGTAAGGTGATCGTCTGTACAAAGCTTAGAGGGAAAATTCACCTTCCACCTTTCTTTCTTTCCCTCACCAACATTATTATTCAAATTCTCATTATTACCATCATCCTTGGGTTTATTATTATTCTTCCCACCCTTACGATTATTATTATGTCGTTTCTTTTTATTCTCTCCTAGTTGTTGGTTACCATTTGAGCTAGTTGACAATTGCACAAAATGTAAATATGTCAACTAAGTGGGATTGGAGGATACAGACGAAGCTGGCCCTCCTACAAACTGGTTTAGATACAACTCTTTCAAATGGCTTGTCACCGAGTCTTCAGATTTTAGATTGGCGAAGCCTACAATGTCATCGACATGAGGCTCGGGCTTTTGTCTAGGGTCATAGTTTGACCTCAATGTGTCTAGAAGAATGTCATATAACATCCTAGATTGAGCATATATAATATCTAATTGTTGGTCTTTAAAAATCACTTCTTCCTAAGATGTAACCCCAGATGCAGAAACATCCTTCGAAATATAAGGCAGGAGAGACTTAAGGAACCACTCTAGCAAGAATTTTGGGGATATGCAGGCCTTGATCAACCTCTTACGTATACACCACTACTAGATGTGATCTGATATATGAGTGGCCTTGTCTTGACGAAAGGTCAACAGAATTTCTTTGCCAACATCGTAACGAACCGACAATTGGAAGTGGTTGAGGAAGACTAAAAACATCTGATTAAAAGTTTTGTATGCCCGCCTAGGTAGATCTATATACCATTTCATGGAAACCCCCATGAGGGTGCATTGAAAAAATATTAACCAAATAGAATCTTCGTTAAGGTAATTCGAAGAGCACCAAAGATGAAAAGTGCTAACGTGATCACTAGGATCTTCACCAGTTTTACCCTCGAATTTTGGAATATCCAAAGGAATCTTAGTGGGGAAGGGGGACCATGTTGGATCATGAAACACAGGGTCGTTCATTAACTTAAACAAGTCTGCCAGATTCAGCATGGCCAGAAAAGAGAGACGGGGTTGCGGCATCTAGC
>JASDQU010241512.1:33606-75338 GCA_032191745.1 Picea mariana
GGGTTTCCCAAGGTATTAAACTGACCTCCTCCAGGTGTGAATCTAAAGGATAAAGGTGGATTCGCCATTCCAAATGTATTGGTCGGAATCGGTACAAACGAGGTGGGTGTAAAGGACAAAACGTTCGGAATCGATACAAATGAGGTGGGTACAAAGGATATTACATAACCAATAGCTTGTCCGCCAGGTAGGTTACTCCATCAAGGATCATCAGGATTAGACATGGGGTTAAAAGGAGGAAAGCCTCCAATGGTATGAGTCATTTGTGGGACATGAGTACCACCAAACCAGAATGGAGTATGTGGAAGACCTGTGCCCCCAAGTCCAATGATAGTATTTGTACCAGTCGTTGGGATGGAGGTTGAAAATTAAGATGTGAAATTCGACATACCATAGGAAAAAGGACTAGAGGCCATAGGGATGGATTGAAAATTATAGCCCGGTGGGTGACAAAGAGACCCAAAAGGGTTCATGGATATAGGTTGAGTATTCACTATAGGACGGGCAAAGGTGATGATATGCACCCTTGGCACTACAACCATTATGGTTGAAGGTGTCGAAAGGGTACCATTAACTATAGTATGTATGGGGGTTGTAGGACTCCCAGTATATTTCTAGCTTGATTCAGTACTCATCTGTGTATGATGACATGTCTAATAAATGGAGGTGTGTGTACGACGTTTGATAACTTTACACCTTTTAGAAGGAAAAAACTCAAAATGCGGTGGTCATTGTAACACGCGAAGAGACTTGGGGGGAAGATGGTCTGGCTCCACGATGACTCAAGAATCGAGATATAAAACAAATCCTAAGGCCAAATAGTAATCAAAGAGAACACCAAAATAAAATCAAAAGGCCAATATGCACGCAAACAGGATAAATTCGTTGAAAGGGGCCTCCCTTCGTAAAGTAGGTATGCCTCTCCCAAGAGGGGCCTGAGACTCCCTGCTAAAGATCGGAGGTATCAGAATCAATTATAAGGGCCTCGTGGGATTAACAACCTGTCGGTTAGATCCTCTCGGAGAGGTAATCCTCCATAAAGGTTGTGTGTTTTCCGAACCTTATCTTACCCAGGGTACATGCAGGATAACCCCTACAAGTAACCTATGTGGTACCTATGTCAAGAAACTAACCAAGCATAAGATAACCGATGCGCATGTGAATGGCCATAAGTCAGGTCCATCGTATGGGAAGGATAACAATTCCCGAAACCTCGAAAGCACCACCTCTCACAGAGGTAAGGTTCTATCAAGATCTCCATATACGAATAGATCCCCAAAAATATATCTGATGCTAAGAAGGTATCGAGGGGATATCCCTTCAACCAACCTCATGTGACCTCGTGTTTGACTACGATGTAAGAGAAGCCTCCTGACGTTACCAATTATACAATGGATTTCTCCACTCCCTTAGTCAGACACATATGTTGATTTAATAGCCTTGGAGAAGTTTACTCACAAAATATTATTCCAAGGCTCTAAATCCTAAGCTAGTTTGTGCACCCTAGAAAAGAAAATCATTTATAATCAATTTTAAATTATCAGCATTACTTTTAGTGGCCTTGCTTACTCAAAAATGTGTGGTCGTGAAACTAATGATGTTATGACTCAACAAGTAAAATAAATGAATATGAATACAATTGAAAGTCCTAACTTCAATTCCCAATAAATGATATGCTTTTCAAAATGCAATTCTCAATTTAGTTCTACAATTCCAAATAAGATGCAATATTTTTTTACATGTACTAAGATCAATAATAAGGACTCAAAAGATCAAATGCCAACAATGTAAAATGTCTAATATTTTTGTATTTTCAATATAAAAGAATGAAAATGAAAGGACGGAACAATAACTTGATATAAAACCTCTATTGTATGTAAACAAAGACAAACCAAGCAAGATATCAAGAAGCAAAAACCCATCCCAAGATGCAAGGACAATCAAATAAAAAGGATGATGAGAAAGACACCGCCCAAAAATTCAACCAAAGAAAGGTTTCATATCATTCCACAGAGACTTAACAATCATAAAAGAGACCCAAGAAGACTCAATAACCACCAAAACTTACCCAACAAACATCAAACTCAACAACCAAGCAACAACGGGTGATGCACGCGACTGTTTAGGAGAAAGTCACGTATACACAGCTCTTGCAAAAGGACATCATGCGTATCTACACGACTTTCAGGTAAAAACCTGCATATATGTGTTAAAACAAATCCAGGCTAAGGAGAAGGCTAAGAAAATCAGATCGAGAATGAACAGAGGATTTCAAGTAGTCAGACGACAAGAAAATCAATATAAACGAGACGAATCAAAGAAGAAAAACACTCCAAACCCCAAAAAATAAGATTTTTTCCCTAGTATGGTTGCCAATTCTGTTACGAGGAAAATATCTCTTTTTTCCCTAGTATGGTCACCAATTCTGTTACGAAGAAAATATCTCTATGGCTAGGGGTAACCAAAACAGACAGAAATGAATGCAAAAATTAACTCTAATATTAGGTATGCTATATAAAAAAATATGCTAGCAAGACCAGATAAAAGGCCCACCTCGTCTAGACATTCGATAAAGTCCACCATTGAGCACTTGACTCAAAGCAATACACCTACAACTTTTCCTCAACAACCAAGAAACACAAGCATATGGTGATAATATATAATGTTAGCACATTCAATAGCATAATCGATCAACATTCATAACAAATATGCCCATGGAATAACAATTCAAATATTTGCAAGATATTAATTGGATGAGAAATGAGTATTGAACTATTAAAATGTAATCAGTAGAAGTGAATGAATTACAAACTTTTGTGTCAACACAGTTCAGAACCAAGAAACTAAGTCCCTTTCAGTTGGGCCTAAACCACTTCAATTCTCCTCCAAAGACAAGCTCATATAAGAGAGACAATGAGTTTCTCAATCAAGTAGGGAAGAAATTGGAGGCTGAACAATGTGTTTAGACTTAAAAGGATAAAGGGATGCAGACTCAATATGAAGTGAATAATTTCTCCAGAGTGAATTTTCTCTGAAAGTTGAATTCTTCTTCTCTTTTCCATAGCTCGGATTTGGCCTATTTATAGCCTTCAAGTGGAACTGAAGGGCCAAGTCAGAATTTTTCTAGTATATGGAAGGCCAAGGATCATGGATCTCATGACGTGACATGGAAACCCGACACCATTTTATTATTTTGGGCACAAAACCCAATGTACGCGGGTTGTAGTGGTGCAACCTATGTATACACATGTTGTACAATAGGTAGGGAGCGTATATGTTGAAAAATAATGTTTTTAGCTCTGGGATTTTCAAAAAAGGGACTTCAAGTATGCATAGGGAAATGAAACAAGGCCTTCTGAGAAAATTTTCATAGGGTGAGGAAAATCTTTCTATAACAATGTCGCCATGCTCCATTGCATCAATAATTTTAACTATCTTTTCTATGCTTCATTCTCCACAAACTGAACATCATGGTTGATTATGAAATTTCTTGCAACAGGGTCATACAACGTGTATCGTTTTGTTTCTTCACAATACCCAACAAATATACATTTTTCTCCTTTGTTGTCCAACTTCCTTCCCATCTCATCTGGGACATGTGCGTATGTGACACAACAAAAAACTTTTAAATGCCCCACATTATGCTTTAATCCTATCCAAGATTCTTGATGAACTTTATTCTTCACACTCCTTGTCAGACATATGTTCAATATGTATATTGTAGTTGCTACTGCCTCAGCCCAATATTCATTTGACAAATGTTTGGCTTCCAACATACTACGCACCATCTCCATCATGGTTCTGTTCTTTCTTTCTGATACAACATTTTGTTGTGGCGTATACCGCACTGTAAGTTACGTGTAGATGCCATGAACTTTACAAAAGTAAGGAACTTCTCTTGAAATGTATTCTCCTCCTTAGTCACTTCTTAGAAATTTGATGTAATAACCACTATGTTTCTCCACAAGTGATTTAAACTGCTGAAAAAAACTCAATGAGTCAGATTTATGATTTAGGAAATAAATCCATGTTTTTCTTGAGAAATCATCAATAAATGTGAGAAAATAAATACTGCCTCCTATAGATGGAGTTTGCATTGGTCCAAAAATGTCTGAATGTACTATTTCTAGTGGATATTTTGCTATGTAATACTTGCCAACTGGAAATGATTCTCTGCGTTGCTTGCCAAATATGCAGTCTTCACATATCCTTTCTGGTTTTTCAATTAATGGAAAATCTTTTACCATATCCTTTGTGTGTAACAGCTTCAGACCTGCAAAGTTCAAATTTCCAAATCTGAAATTCCATATCCAAGAATCATTGTGTACTTCCGATTGGAATGCTTTCTGCATTTGTGTGCCATTTTCTCCTTTCTTGATACTGTGCGCACTATTTTATTCATTGGAAAGGCACGCACACTCTGCTGTAAATGTAGTGCCTAACTGCACATCTTTTTATTTACCAATAGCTTGCGCTGTATTTTTCTTCTTGGCTGGCCTCAATGTCAATGGAAACACCCTATTACTTGTCATCTAGATTTTTTCAATAAGTTGAGTGCTTGAGAATCTATCCATAATCACACAGTAATTATCCTCCATGTAGATTCTGTATCCTTTTTGTAACAATTGTCATGTGCTCATTGGATTATGCTTCAGACTAGAAAAATAACATACACCAGGGATAAATTTATGTTCACCTTCCTTAGTTAAAATGTTTATACTGCCTTTGCGTAAGACAATGACTTGGATATTTGTTCCAAGTGTAACCTTGTTTTGGACTGACTCATCCAAACTAGAAAACAATTATATGTTTCCTATCATGTGGTTACTGCAACCAGAATATAAATACCATATGTCACATGGACTTGCTTGAGCAACATTACACTCAATAGGGGATACTATAAGCATTGCCTCGACACATTCCATAAACATAGGGCTCGAGGCACTATTTGCGTTGTGTGACTAATCTTGACCTTACTTGTTCTGATTATACTGTCTCTTCCTGCACTCATATGCACAATATCCATACTTTTTACAATAATGGCACTAAATATTTGATTGTCATTTCTCCGACCACTTGGCTGACTGGTATTTGGGTTTTGATCTCTTCCACCAGTATTTCCAGCACTTTTGTTGCGTCCACCTCTAACAAAACTTCTTCCTCTGCATCTAGAGTTATGTCCCCCCCTTCCTATTCCATGTCTTATAGATGACTGCACGGAAAATGCACTCTCTAATGACATATTTGACCTATTCAATCTGTGTTCATGATTAATGAGGGAAGCTTGCAGTTCATCTAGACTAAACAGACTCAAGTCTTTTCTCTCTTCTAGAGTCACAACTAAGGTATCAAATTTAAGAGGAAGACTCCGAAGTACTGTTTCAAAAACTTTTATGTCTTTATGGCTTGACCATGATAATTAATCTTATTTATCAGACCAATGACATGAGTATAAAAGGAATCTACTCTATTTGTATCTTTCATTGACAGAGTTTCAAAATATCTTGTAAGAATTTGTAGTTTTGATGTTTTTAATTTGTCCATACCTTGATAAGAGGTTTGGAATATGTCCCATGCCTCCTTGGCTTGCTTTGCTGATGCAAATATTGGAAGTATGCTCTCATGCATGGCTTGATGTATTTAAAACATCGTCTTTCCATCCTTCTTTTTTTGATCTTTTAAGACATCATTCTCAACTTGTGTGAGGGCATTGCATGCTTCTTGATCTACTAGTTCCACATAACCATTCTCAACTATCTCCCATACGTCTTAACCTCGGAACAACACCTTCATGGTCAAGGACTATACCTCATAATTATTGCAAGTAAAAGTGGGAGGTTGCAAATTTGAGGTACAAGCCATTTTTCACTTTTCAAAAGAGTTTCTACTCTTGAAATTGTTCTGATAGAGCCTTCTCTTGATCAACTTCCTTTTGATCAACCTGCTATGATACCAGATCTCAGATCGATGACAACACACCAAAGAAACTGTGAGCAACGCAGTGGAAAAATACTGCATGCCACAAGCTTCGTCGTTGAATGCTCAGGATTTATCGTGTAGTTCACCGACTACATGATTTACTGCACACTGTGATATAAATGCTTAAAGAACCATTTATGGATGTAGAATAACAAAATGCTATGCTTAGCACATAAACTCGGAAATACGACATGAAACTTGTCAACATAGAAAATACTTGATACTAATATCTTTGACACGTGGTACATGGTTACATAATACAATACTAAGATGAGCTTCATCTCCAATGACTTATTCTGCTTCATAGACACATAAATTGTTCTCTCAGATTTCTTAAACTCCTAATCCGCTGCTACTCCTCTCGATTGTTCTCTCTGCCTCTCTGCATATGTTGTATCTTCTGCATTTCCTGCATCTCTTTCGACTAACTAAAGACTCAGAGTTTTATTAAGATTGACTCGACATTAAAGACAACCATTAATTTGAATGACTCTTCAACTATTTACTGGACTCGAGAAAGATAAAGATCGGTTCTATTTAAGGCAAACTGATTGACCGAAAATTCAACTGACTGGACAAAATGACACTTTCCATGGGCAACATCCATAGGGTTTCCATTGTTGATGCATTGTGTTGTCGATAAACTACGACACAGTGTTCAAAATTAATCCGTCTCATTTTTTTAAAGCTGTTGAACCTGTCGTAGAAGTATAGTTTATAAATATTTAAAAAATTATTTATAAGAGAAAGCAAATATTTATAAATTCAAGAAGAAGAGCTGAATTCTCAATGACCGGTCAATATAATATTAGTTTTAAGAGCACATAATATCATATTAGTTGTAACAAGACATAAATCATTAATAAAAATTACAGTTGTAACAGAACAGCACACTAATCCAAAGGTTATTTGGCCTAAATTAATAGACATCGCCCTGTACCACCATGACATGCATTGTTTAGGTGCAATGGCAGGTTCCATTGCCGTTGTATATTTCGAGGCCTGTAGAAATTTCGAGCCTAGGGTCCAATTCACTGCTCCGCTGACAGTACTATTCATTTTAAATTGGTTCGACACCCTACCAAACACTCAACAGCGATTCAGTAAAATCCGACAATCCGAGACTCTTCATGAGTAGAAAAAAAAGCTACCTGCCTAGAGAGCGAGATGAGATAGAAATTGATTGGAAACGTGGGAAGGTGGAGGTGACGGCGGGACTTTTATATTTACAGAAGAGAAAAATTCCCAATGCCCAAAAACTTGCACCGTGGTTGAGTGTGAATGGAGATTCTTGGATACCTATGGCTGGCACACGTCTTAACAGATTCCATATGATTACTCTTCATTTTTTATGCTTTATAAAATGTAAATATCTGGCCGCAGTATGAACCAGTGATAAATATATTAAATGATCCTGCAATGGCTTATTTATTCCCAGTGTTACAGGAGAACACGTCCTGTAGGGTCGCGGGCATGTCCCACTCGCTCCCCACCCCATCGGGACGGGGGCACCTAGGTAAACATTTTCTGGTGGCAGTAGTCCAAAATATAGAATGTTTAGAATTTTTTATCTTTTTTTCCTTCTTTTTTGGTGAAACTTTATAAAAGACACTCCAACGCCCAGAGATTATTCGTGGAGTCGCAAAATGTTTTTGGCACACAGAGCATTTCGTGGAGTTGCAAAATGCATTTCTTGTGAGCACCCGTTCCCTAAAAGCAAAATGTGTTTCACAAAAAGCGGCTTGTTCACGGGTTTGAATTTTATTTTAAAACATAAAAAAATGTTATAAAATTAAAAAAAATAATAAACTATTAAATTTAATTTATCTTTATTTATATATCTTTTTTATTTGATATTTATAAGTCGTTTAGCATTTGACTTGGAAATGAAACTAAACCACAATTTGCCGCTTGCTTACTCATCAAAGTGATTCTAATTCACATAGTGACACTCTCATTTATAACCTTGATGTCTTTGTACTCTGATATATATGTGGGTGGGGGGCATTAATAGAAAAACTTTAAATGGACATGGTGGAATGAATGACACAATCTTATTGTTGTATCCCATGCTTTAATACAAGTCTTGCATTGCCTAAATTTTATTGATACAAACTCCACATGGGAATGAGAATGTTTTTGCGTATTTGTATGGACTATTGAATTCAGGACAGTTTTAATAGAAAAACTTTATTGGGGGGGCATTAATAGAAAAACTTTAATAAAGTTTTTCTATTAATGCCCCCCATTCATTCGACCATGTCCATTTTGATTAATTTTGAAAATGGCTTAAGATACCATCCATACCAATGAGGTAATATACTAAGAATTAAATCAAAATGTTTCTCAAGCTAAAAAAAGATAATTCTGATTAAAGAACATCAATATGGATTTAAAGCATATGGATGTTAAGTGCAATGTTATTGATCGTCGCCATTTAACATATGAAATCAAAACTATGCAATGTCCATATGTGATTTAAGTGTATTTAGTTTACTGTTGTTCTAAATGACAATAGGGACAAAAATAGTCTATAGCATGTTCTACTTGTTTAGAAAACATAGTCAAATCACAAATCCATAAAAAAATATAGAATATTAGTTAGGTGTATTATATATGTGCTCAATATTTATAGAACATTAGCTAGGTGTATTATATATGTTTATTGGACATATTGCAACCATGGAAACTTAGATCCAAAGATGTACTTTAGAATATTGCAACTATGAACAACTCCATGTAGTGACAACAACTAATTAAGACATGGAGCACTTTGTAAGCATTCAATCATGTGGATTGTGTAAGAAATACACAACCAATGAAACATTAACCCTTTGAAGGAATGCACATGAGTTGAAGGCATGTGTTAGTTAGGTACAAGTGTCATTACATGCACATGAATAACATAAGTATTGTTTGGTTAGGATCCAAACCAACTTTTTAGATTCAGATAACCAATTGCCAAGAAAATACTTAAGTACAAAGTTGAGAAAAAAATTTAGTCATTTGGCCTAAATGTTATGTCATTCCTTATACTATTACATTGATTTGTTAGAATATATGGTTAATATAATAAATACATGGCGACTTACACACGATGTTGATCAAAAGTGTGAAGCAAGTAAACTAAAATCCATGAACACAAATTTTAGACATGCAACAACTAAAAAGTATCAAATTGTTTTACTTAGGATTTCAGTAGATGATGCATTTATGTGTTTATATGAAGTGTTATTGTGCTACAACGTTACAATGTTACTAGGATAATGTATTGAAATTTAAGGCAATGAAAACACTTTATAACAGGATAAAAGTCAAGAACACAATAAATACTTTCTTAATAATTAGTGATACAGATTGCATCATTATACTATTTGTCATATATCCTAATGGTTTTAGAGTGAAAAAAAATGGAGGAATCATCTTGCAAGGTCGTTTTAGTGGCAGGTCCCAGTTTGGAAAATTGGGGTTTGAAACCTTACAATGCCATTTTGAGGCATCAAATCGATTTTTGGGGGGACAAAATTTCCCTAGCACATTTCAAACCTCATGATGCTATTTTAAAAATTGATACTTTTCCAATGGTGCAAAAATAACATCAATCAAAGATGATATGCAAAATTTATTCCTTCCGCAAGTTGACCTACCATGTTGACCACCATGGTACGAGAGGATGCCATGTTATCCCCTGCTACTTGTGCATATGGGGATAGTCACGTGAGGAATTCCAAGAAGATTCTATAAGTTTCAAAACCTTATCACAATTAAGGGTTGAGGTGTTAGGATATTTAGACACTTAGGAGTTAGTTAAGATCAACTTGGTCTAATGTGTCATTAGGTTAAAGTGTGTTTCTTAGTATGCTTCTTTAGTATGCATTTGTAGTTAGGAAATAGGATGGTCACAATATGTTCCCGACATAAAACAATCTAACGGTTCATATTTTCCTCAATCATAACGCTACATTGATCAATGGCTTAGCACCCGATTATCCATGATCTCTATTTAAATAACATGGAGGGTCATTTGTCAATGGTCGATTATTGATGATCAATTGTGATCTATATTTAGAATGTGATTTCTTATCTTCCTTTATCTCTTGATAATTGAATAGAGACTTCAATACATGTTGTATAATTGATGTAGGAATATTTTGATGTGTGTGAAAAGTTCCATCTTATCAAATTTAATAATCCATATATGAATCCCTTTAGTACAATAACATGATAGATAAATTATTGGAAGATAGGAAAGTGTATCCTACATAGAAATTGCATGGTAACTCACAAGTAATCAAGAACGTTGGGTTGAAAAAATAAATTAGAAACGTTTATCTATTTTTTTTATAAATTAGAAGGGTAATTAAATAGCCCATCATTTTGGCATCATTTCCAGGGATTTACCAAATGCATAATAAGTATTTATTACACTATTTTTAGGGCAATGCATGGTATTGATAACTACAGAAATAATTGTTGACTACGTTCTCTATACAATATCCCATGCATTGTTTTTTATTAAATCATATAGAGTCAATGAATAGAGATAGAGATTCAAAAGGTTGATTTTATGGCACAGTAAAATACACCCAAAATACTAACCACCTTGCAAGAAAATAAACAAAAGGAGGAGGTGCAAGGACCTCCAACTCTCACAAAAAGGTACATGTTGTTGGATCTACAACAACATTCTTTTCAACAATAAAAAAAGAAACAATACCTCCAACTATAGAATCGACAAATCCAAATGATTCTGCAATAGGATCTAGTGCAGTAGTTGAAGCAAAAATTGTACTTCCAACTACAAAACTAGAAAACTTAGAAGAGCTTATGAGTCAGAAACTAGATATAGAATTTCAGTCGAAACCAATCCAAGAACAAGAGGAGTTTACCTTCTCTACTGAATTAGTAGAAAAACATATACCTGATTCTATGAACCTTTGGTGTAATATGGTAGTAGAAGAAGGAATGAGATCCACTAAGGAAAAAATCATCAAATTTGAATTCCAAATTAAAGACTCGCTTGGCACAAGTCAAGAATATACCTTCCTCATCCATACCAAAATTAAATCATATGGAAAGTGAGGATCGAGATAAATTTATTTTCAATTCAATGTCCTCTATAGAAGCTACAATTATGTTACAAATACCTAGAAATTGAAACTTTTTCCTGCCAACTTGAAGAATGCAACAATGCACTTGTTTATGGGACTTGATGGGAATAGTTCATAAGTTGGGAAGACATGAAGAAGACGTCCCTGAAGGATCATCAGGATTATTGCAACAAAAAATATCACAAGGAAGAGATCTTTAGGATGAACAAGAAAGAAGATGATTGTTTGAAATATTATGTAGAAGGATTCCAATACAATTTGTAGTGGTCAAAACAACATAAGTTGGATAAAGAAATATTCAAACTATTTTGTTAAGGGGAATTATAAATGCACATGCATTCATCTTTTAAATTTGATGGGGGATAGAGATGTTTCCTAGCTACTCTATGATAAGATTTGTGACATTTGCAAAGAATATTCATGAGGAAACTCCATGCAAGGGAAGGGACCTAGAGACATTGCAACCGGGATCACTAAAACATCTAGACAAGGAATCACTTGGGTTGATATTGACAAGTAGTTAGAATATTTTAATATTGATATACCTAGATCCTTGAGTTCAAATCTAGATACATTACAAGCCAAAAGGAAGCGAAAAGAGGTAGAGATAGCCTTGTCAATATTTTATTCTAAGTGAAGAAAAAAACACCCCTTGAAAGAATGCCCATGAAATAACATTGATATTTGTTGGATCTGTGAGCAAGATCATATCACTAGCAGTTGTCCCTCTCTACTAGGATTAAAATCATTATATCAAGGAGAAAATGTAGATACCCAAAAGATATTCTTTGCTTCCCATAAGTGGCCTTCGAAACCTTCACCCCTAGGTATGGTTCAAGACCCTTAACTATATTATAATGCTTCTTGGACTAACCCACAAATGCAATGTCCATCTCTATCATGGTATCCCTTAGTTCCTTACCAAAAATGGGTACCTCCACCTAGCCAAAGCCATACATGGCAGAGGAATGTCTAGGAGTGTCTAAGAGGGGAACAAGGAAGAAATTAATTGTGGGTATTAATACAAACCCATATCTCTAAATTTTATTATCATTGCTCAACAACCTTCTAATTTTCAGTTGAGTATAAGAGAGACCAATCATTGAATACCAGTCATGGGGTGAGTTTACAAGTCACATCCATAGTTATTAGAAGCATGGGGTTGTAGTACAATCAACATTGGGCACATTGAGAAGTCAACCTGTTGATTAAGGTTGGTTTTCATTGATGTCACCCCTTGAAGAAACCCCGGTAGCACAAAGGTTTCGGTAATGGACCAAATTTTGTTTGATCTAAAGATGACTCATTATTTTCTTGTCATGGTTGATAAGAATTACAAATGGATGAACTCCAAAGTGGTCCCCTTATGGTGAAAGCCCTCACGGGAAGATTCTTTGTAGATTGAGTTATCCTATAAGTATGGTTAGAGAACCCATGATTAATTATGGAATAATGAGATGAAGCTCAGTGAATTTGTCAGTGAAACTATCCTATATGGATGGTTCTTCTCATGCCATTTCCAGTGATATGTGAAATGTCACATAACTCCTGACGATTAGAGAGTTATGGCCATATGAAGTTGAAGAACCTTCGTGAGTCATATAGAAGCCCACAAAAGTCAAGTGTTTGCAAAAGAAATTATTTAAATAATAAAGTAAATGGATAAATCCCTAAAATAAGGAAAGTGTAATGCTACATGAAAGTATAAATAAGAGGCAAATCTCTCTCATTTAAAACACATTTGAATATCATTGAATATCTATTTTTGTGAAAGGTTATTTGGGCAGGTATTATTGATAGAGAAAATTTGCAGCAGAAAAAATGCAGCAGAAAAAGTGCGGAAAAAAAAGTGTGGTGGAAAAAGTGCAAAAGATAGAAAAATCACGGCAAAAAAATCGCGACAGAAAAAGTGCAACAGAAAAATCACGGCAGCAATATGGTTGGGGTCTATTTATGAGAGATATGACACATCTTGTTTGAGGTATGTTTTGTGAGCTAGGGTTTATCTCTTGAGGTGGTATTGGATGTTCAGTATTGCTGCATATATCAGATTTGTTGAGGGATACAGTTGGTATTTTGTTGTTGGTATTTGGCATATGGGTATTGATCTTTTGGTTGTGATGTGTTGTTGAAGTTGTTGGTTTAGATTGAGGCTACATAACAGTGAGGTTGTGGCACATGGTTTGATGTAAGGGTTTATGGTATTTGGTTTATGGATAGAGTGATGAATTGTTAGATAACTTTTGATGGTTATATTGGTGTATGTCTTTGGTATATGGTTGAGTTACATGTTGGGTGTATGGTTGAGACAAGTAGTTGATAAGTTGGGACATACTTGAGGTGTATAGCTGATGAGTTGGCACATACATGAGGTGTATAGTTGATGATGTTGGTACATCTTGATGAGTCAAGCTTGATTCATGGTTGATGCATGGTACATGTCGGTTCAGGTTATTGACACAGGTTGTTTGGTGCATGTTGATTGGTACAGGTTGTTACAAGTTATTGGTACAAGTTGAAAGTGATAGGTTGATAGCGGCAGTGGTTGATTTAGTGATAGTGATAGGTTGTCTACATTTGACATTTATATTTCAGGGCGGTTGGATGGGGCAAGGATAGGTGGTTGTAGCCACCTTCCGGTTGTAGTCGGAGAACTTAGGGGGTTGTAGCCAAAGAATTGGGGAGTTGGATATTCCCTGAGGTTGTAGCCTGAGAAACTAGGGGATTGGAGCCTCATTCGAATTGCAGTTGTAAAAAAAGGGAAATCGGTGCTTCCAATGAATTTAATTCTTCAAGACATATAGAAAAAAGCATTATGTGGTTTTCTCTCGGTTTGGGTTTCCACGTAAAAACACTAGTGTACTCTGTATGTGTATGATTGCTCATTTGTTCATTTTTTATTTACTTTGGAATTATTGGATGCTAATGATACACTAGTATAACAATTGCATTATATGGTTAAAAAGGATTAAATTGGTCTATTATTGATTCACCCCCCCCTCTCAGAAATCCAACAATTGGTATCAGAGCGGGTTCCTTCATAAATCAGTTTAACCACTAAAAGGAAGATCATGGAGAGCAACAACTTGTATAAAAATGGAATACCAGAATTTGATGGACAAAATTATGCATTTTGGAGCATAAGGATTAAGACATATATACAAGCACAGGGATTTGATATTTGGAAATCAATTGTAGATGGATACACAGTACCAACAGTTCCGCCAACAAATGACAAAGTAGTGAAACTCGGTCAGAATAATTCCAAAGCCACAAATGCACTGCTAAATGGTCTTAGTGAAACACTATTCACCAAAGTTGCACATTGTAAATCTGCTAAAGAGATTTGGGACAAACTTCGAAATATTTATGAAGGAGATTCAAAATTCAAAGAAGCAAAGATTCAAACTTATAGAGGTCAGTTCAAACAACTTAAGATGAAGGAAGATGAGAATATTGCATCTTACTTTTTACGAGTTGATGAAACAGTAAATGAAATCATATGATTGGGAGAAGAAATCGAAGAATCTATTATTGTTCAAAAGGTACTAAGATCTCTTCCTATGAGATTTGACCCTAAGATATCATCACTAGAAGAAAGAGAAGATCTAAACTCAATAAGCATGGATGAATTACATGGAATATTCATAGCATACGAAATGAGAATTGAACATGAAATTCCAGATAAAAAAGAAGTAGCCTTCAAAGCATCCAAAAAGTCAAAACAAAAAGAAAAGAAACTTAGCAGCAACAGTGACATCTCAGAGGATGATTAAGAAGTGGCCAACTTTGTCAAAAGATTGAAAAAAGGAACCAACGGCAGGTGTAGAGGTAATCTTCCTTTGATTTGTTTTAATTGTGATGGTATTGGTCATTTTGATAACAAATGTCATCATAATAAAAAGAGAAATGATGAAGGTTACTCAAATAAAAAACAAACATATAAAGGAAAAAGAACCACAAAGAAAGTTTTCAAGAAATGCTTATGCACCAAAAAAGACATCTCATCATCAAATGAAGATAAAATCAGTGACAGTGAGACATAAAGAGTTTTATTCATGGAAGTAGAAGACTCTGATAAACAAGACTCTAAAGAATAATATGAAGAAGACGAAGAAGAATATGAAGAGGCAGAAGTTGAGTACCAAGATGAATTGATGTGTGCCATAGAAGTTATCAGAAGAGAAAAGAAGAAAAAAAAAGAAACTACAAGTAGAACTATAGAAGAAATAAGACACTCAAGAACTAGAACAAATGATCACAAATTTGAAGGTTCAAATAGAAGAAGATAAAATAATTGAAGAAACATTCAAAGAATAGCTAGAAGAAAAAGACTGGATCATTGGAAATTTGGAAGCAAAGATTGTCACATTAAGAAAGGATCTTCAAAAGAGAAATGTGCACAACAACTAAAAAGTTTTGGATGACATTATCGGCAGTCAAAAACCTCATCATGAAAAGTCCGGACTTGGATACAATCAGACAGAAAAGGGATCAAGCTCCAAAATAACAGAGTAAGAAACATATCCAAAACGCTATGCAGAAACAATCAAAAGGGATATGAATATCTACAAGGAAGATTACAGGGACACTCCTTCACCGAGAAGATTCAGATCTCAGAATCATGAATCGACAGATACGCCTTAGGAAGAAGAATAATTCATAAGAGTGTCTCCTTTCAGAAGATCTTCAACTCCCAGGTATCAAACTATCTTTTTGGTTTATGTTATGCATGTAATAATTTTGGACATAAAGTTGTGAATTGTAGAGAGAACAACAGGAACATGAAAAACTTTGAAAGTCATACACAAAAGGGTTATCGAAGAAGGCCTAGTGAAACACAGAGAAGAAGTTACAACATGTTTGAATCCTTGAGAATTGAAGTGGAATGTTACAGATGTAATAACTTTGGACACATGGACAAATATTACAAAATGATAGTCCCTCCTAGAGAACCGCAACAGAATAACAACAATCACAGACATGAACCTTAGAAAAAGACATGGATAAGAAAACAGAACTAGTATAGCAATGAAGAATGCACACTCGCTCCACAATATAAGCATAAGAAATGTGGTTGGTATGTTGACAGTGGATATTAAAAACACATGATAGGTGATAGAGACAAGTTTCTTAATTTAAGAAAGGAAAGAGATGGACCAGTCTCCTTCAGAAATGATGATTCATTTAAAATCATTGGAAAAGGCACAATCAAAATTGGGAACAAGAATACAAAGGCAGAAAAAGTTCTACTAGTAGAAGATATCAAACATAATCTTCTCAGTGTGATTCAAATGTGTGACCAAGGTTATAAAGTTACTTTTGATTCACAAAAGTGCGAGATAAGAAGAGAAGGTTCAGGAAAATTGATTGATACAATTGCGAGAACTTCAAGAAAAATATATGTGTTAAGTGAAATTGGAAATGAAAAGTTTTGTCTAGGAAAGGAAGATGAAATTTGGCTATGGCATAGAAGAATGGGTCACATACATTTTGATAACCTTTTCAAAGTTAGCAAAAGAGAATTAGTCAGATAAATTCCCCAGATCATGAAACAAACCAACACTTTATGCAAGCATTGCCAACAAGGAAATAAAACAAAAACCAAATTCAAATCAAAGGAATATTCAATGACAAGACCGTTGGAAATTATGCATACTGATCTAGTTGGACCAACTACAACAAAGGGTTTAAAAGGTGAGAAATACTTTATGTTATTAGTTGATGATTATACAAGAATGATTTCAGTTTGCTTTCTCAAGAATAAGTTAGAATCTTTTGAAAACTTCAAGATCTACAAAGAAATGTTTGAAAATGAAATGGACTCAAAAATCAAATGCTTGAGATATGATAATGGAGGGGATTTCACTTCAAAGGAATTTACGGACTATTGCAGTAGTAATGGAATAAAAATAAAATTCTCTGTTTCTAGGACACCTCAACAGAATGGAGTTGTTGAAAGAAAGAACAAGACAACATAGGAAATGACTTGAACAATGCTAATGGATTCCAAATTGACAGATATTTTTTGGACACAGCCAGTGCATACAAGAGTTCACATTCAAAACAAAGTAATTCTCAGAAACAACACTGACAAAACTCCCTACGAGCTATGGAAAGGAAGACCAACAAATGCGAAACACTTCATAGTTTTTGGGAGAAAATGATACATCAAAAGAGAAGATGACAGAATGGGAATGTTTGACTCTTGTGTGGACAAAGGATTACTTGTTGGTTACTCAATTACAAGGAAAGAATATAAGTGTTACAACCTGAGATTGAACAAAGTTGTTGAAAACATCAACGTAACAATTGATGAAAAAAGTAGACAAGAATTAAATGATGAGCTAATAATATCATCATCACAGATATACAAGTTGAGTATGATGAGCCCATTCCAATCTATTGTGATAATACAAGTGCCATCAGTATCTCAAAAAAACCGGAGATGCACTCCAAGACAAAGCACATTCCAATCAAGTATCACTTTCTATGGGAACAAGTTGCAGAAAAGAACATCAGAATTGAGTATGTGGGCACAAAAGAATGAGTGACAAACATCTTTACAAAACCACTTCTATAGGATGCCTTTGAGTATCTTTGCTAGAGACTCAAAGATATTTCTTCTCCAAAATGAACGATTTTGAATGCTTATATTATATGTCTTAGATGTACATGAGGAATCACCATAAAGAGGACAATTCAGTTAGTGGGAGTATCCTCGGATGGAAAGATACCTTTTCCATTGATGACAAAGGGGGAGAGATTTATCAAATGCAGAGGACAGAGGCATGGTTCTAGGGGGAGAAATGGTCACAAAGATGTAGATTACAGAGGCATGGTTCCAGCGAGCGCATGAGTGATATGATTTCAGTATTGCATCAGAGTGTTTCCATTAATGCCAAAGGAGTAGATTGTTGATTAAGGTTCGTTGTGATTGATGTCAACCCTTGAAGAAACTCCAATAGCAAAAATGTTTGGGCAATGGACCCACGTTTGTTTGATGTAAATATGAATCATTGTTGTCTTTTCATGGTTGATAAGAATTACAAATGGATTAACTCCAAAGTGGTCCCCTTATGGTGAAATTCCTCACGGGAAGACGCTTTGCGGATTGAGTTATCCTAGAAGTATGGTTAGAGAACCCATGCTTAATTTTGAAATAATGAGATAAAGGTTAGTGAAACTATCCTAGATGGACAATTCTTTTCATTCCATTTCTGGTGGTATGTGGAACGTCACATAAATCCTCACGGTTAGAGAGTTATGGTCATATAGAAGCCCCCAAAAGTGAAGTGTTTGAAAAATAAATTATTAAAATAATAAAGCAAATAGAGAACTCCCTAAAATAAGGAAAGTGTAATTCTACATGAAAGTATAAATAAGAGGCAAATCTCTCTCATTTAAAACACACTTGAATGTCATTGAATATCTATTTTTTTGAAAGGTTACTTGGGCAGGTATTATTGATAGAGAAACTTTGCAGTAGAAAAAGTGCGGCAGAAAAAGAATGGCAGGAAAACTGTGGCAGAAAAAGTGAGATAGAAAAATCATGGTAGAAAAATTATGGTAGAAAAAGTTCATCATAAAAAGTGCGGTCGAAAAATTTGCGACACAAAAAGTGTGACACAAAAATCGGGGCAGAAAAACTGCGGCACAAAAATTAAATTTGTTGAGGGATATAGTTGGTATTTTGTTGTTGGTATTTGGCATATGGGTATTGGTATTTTGGTTGTGATGGGTTGTTGAAGTTGTTGGTTTAGCTTGAGGCTACATAACAGTGAGGTTGTGGCACATGGTTTGATGTAAGGGTTTATGGTATTTGGTTTATGGACAGAGTGATGAATTGTTAGATAACTTGTGATGGTTATATTGGTGTATTTCTTTGGTATATGGTTGAGGTACATGTTGGGTACATTGTTGAGACAAGTAGTTGATGATTTGGCACATACATGAGGTGTATAGTTGATGAGCTGTCACATACATGAGGTGTATAGTTGATGATGTTGGTACATCTTGATGAGTCAAGTTTGATGCATGGTACATGTTGGTTCAGGTTATTGGTACAGGTTGTTTAGTGCAGGTTGATTGGTACAGATTGTTATAGGTTATTGATACATGTTGAAAGTGACAGGTTAACAGTGGCAGTGGTTGATTTAGTGATAGTGACAGGTTTTCTACATTTGGCATTTATATTTTAGGGTGGTTGGATGGGGCAAGGATAGGTGGTTGTAGCCACCTTCCGATTGTAGCCGAAGAACTTAGGGGGTTGCAACCTCCTTCTGGTTGTAGCTAGAGAATTGGGCAGTTAGAGCTTCCCTCAGGTTGTAGCCTGAGAAACTAGGGGGTTGGATCCTCCTTCTAGTTCCAACTAGAAAACAAAGGAAGTTGGTGCTTCCAATGAATATAATTCTTCAAGACATATAATAAAAAACATTCTGTGGTTTTCTCCCACTTTGGGTTTCCACATAAAAACATTGGTGTACTATGCATGTATATGATTGCTCATTTGTTCATTGTTTATTTACTCTGCAATTATTGGATGATAATTCTACATTGATATAACACTTTCATTATATGGTTAAAAAGGATTAAATTTCTTTATTATTGATTCAACCCGCTCCCTCTCAGTAATCCAATGCAACATTCATAAAAAAAATAGAGTAAATTCTTATGGGGGAGAATAGGTGGTTTTCACATTCAATTTTTGCATAAACAACAAGCAAGGATCAAGGAAAAAGAGCACTAGAGGTAGGCCAAGAGGGATGGGATAATTATAGATTAGGTTGGAGTGTTCTTGGAGTATTCTGGAGATGAATATTGAAGCATTGGGTTGTCAGGCCTTAAGAGTGAATTCATGTGGAATTTTCTCTAGAACAACAATTGTTTGTTGTTGGTTGTTGGTAGTTTTCCTGGCAGTGAGTTCCGTAGAGTTCCCAACAGAGAGATTCTTGATTACATATTCGAAATAGACCATTATAAATGAGTGGGAAACTCGATGGAATGAGAGAAATGAAGGGGTACATTCCTTGGGTTGAGCAGGTCAAGAGGAAGAGAATTGGAGGAAATTCGAGATAGTTGTAGAAGCGTACCAATGGATTGTGGGATTTTGGTACAAGTATGTCATCAATGTAGACAATAAGCAAATCAAAATATGGCTTAAGGGTATCATCCATTACTCTATGGAACTTAGCTGGTGCATTTTTTAGACCAAAGGGCATCACATTCCATTCATAATGTCCAGCAGGGACATTAAAAGCTGTCTTGAACTTGTCTTCTTCTTTCATTGCAACTTGCTAGAAGCTGGATTTAAGATCGAATTTTGAAAATATTTTTGCTACTGCAATCCTGGTCACAAGACTGCTTTTATTTGGGATTGGATATGTGTCATTAGCAAGAACTTTATTTAAGGGCTTGTAATTTACAACTAGTCGAGGAATACACCTTATTAGTTTGGAATGTTTGTTAACATAAAAACCGTAACAGTTCCATGGACTAGTGGATTCTCTGATTAGTTATTTACTCAGTAAACCCTTTATTTCTTCTGCACACAGTTTTTGGTATTCTGCATTCATTGGAATGGCCCTACTCCTGCAAGGTTTTCCTTGATAATCCTCTTTATAAGGAAGAGATGCTTCATGTTTCTTTGATTTCCAAAAGGATGTAGGGTTTTCTGAGCAGACTGTGTCAATAAATTATTCCTTTAGCAGAGAGATTCTTTGTTGTATGGCTTCTTTGCCAAGCTGATCTTTGATTCTCACCCCTAATTGGAAGTCTTTTAGTTCTTATATTTTTAGACTTTTCCTTATGATCATCTGGACCATATCTGAAGTCCTTAGGGTAGAAACAAAAGGGAGTTTTACAACCACTTTTCCCTTTTGAGAAGGAATTCTAATGAAGTACCTTGGTTTGTATTGAGTCACCATTGTGGAGCCATGAGGAGATACCACTGCAAGAAAAGGGGTGCCAAGGATGTAGGCAATAGGGATGTTTGCTAAGAGAAATTTCAGCTTTAGACAATAGTCTTGGAAGCAAAGAACTGATTCTGGTATTTGAAAAGAGATATCATTTGGGATGTTTCCCAATCCAACAACTATGGCCTGAGTCTTTTGCCATAAAGATACAGGAATAATGTCCTTATGTAGCATATTCAGATCTGATCCCGTATCTATTAATGTTTTTAATTTGAAAGATATTCCTTGTATTTTCAAGTTAATCAGAACATGGCATTTCTGATGTTCTACTTGGAGAATATGTTCTTTGTGATCTTTCTTCTATTCTGAACTATCCTTTTGGGCTTTGATAGTTTTCTTTAGTTTGTTGATTTCTCTTCCAATTTATGATACAGAAAGAGTTTGGACAGGACAACAAATAGGGTTTGCCTTTTGAGGAGTTAAGATCTTAGAACAGAGTCCTCTAAACTTGCTGTCAAAGGAGTACCATTCATAAAATGAAATAAACACTTCTTCAGAGTTCATAAACTATTTCCATTGCAGGATCAATCTGATTTTTTCTTCATTTGAAGTTTTCTTGGCAAAGGCTTCATATTTTCGATGTGTGAATAAATCCCAGTTGAGCATTTCTTTCATCCATTCATTTTTTACTATGTCTTTTTTGCATCCTTTTATTAAGGAAAGAAATTTTTGGATTTCTGGAGACGAGGGTCTCCTTATATCATCAGGAAGATAAGCTTGTCTTCTGAGATTTATTTATATACAAGGTTTGGTTTGGATAACCAAGATATGAGGATCATGTGGAAAAGGAATGTCTGAACACTGAGGGTGAGGACATTGTTCTTTGGCAGTAGAGTTTGGTGGAGGTAAATTTGTCTTGGGATTATGATTAGCATGTTCAAAATGGACTCTTTCTTCTTCTTTGAATGAGGAAAGAGTGGACAAGGTAATAAGTTCTCCACAGTCAAAGCATTTTACTGCGAAAGGGACTTGGCCAACTTTATTAGCTAAATACTGAAGTGAGGCATGTAAGCAAAAGGAAGAAGTAGATGATGAGGGATTTTGATAATTTTTTGTAAGAGAGACTTATTTAGAGAGGTTCCTCTGGGGAAAGGAAATCACTACCGAATTTGCAATTTATTTTATCTGAGATGAGGTAATAGATCTTGAGATAGGTGCTCTAGGAGTGTCAACGACCCAATCAGTTGGGAAGGATGGATTTTCCCATTTTATCAATTGATGTTCCATTTTTTGATTCAAGGGTTCTGTTAGCACCAAAGTACTGGATTGGGATGCTTTACTAGGGGTGTGCAATACGGCAGGAAACAGGGTATTAGTATGTCTAAAGCATCCCCTAATTTGAACGGATATGTTTGTCCTGGTAGGACACATATCAAATCCAATGGTTCGAATCTGGAGTTTTAAAATATTTTCAATATTTTCATCATAAGTGTAAGCAAAAAAATTAGGATAAAAATCAAAATAGACAGGCCCATTTGAAAGAGGGGAAATTATTCCACCAATTAGGGAATCAGTGAATTTGTTATGGGTCATATCCCTCACTGTGCATAGAACATATGAGTCTATTCCTTTATCCACTAATGGGTTGATTCCAATTCTGATACATCCAAAATGAAGATAGTTTGTTCCATGCTTTTTGGCTTCGTTTTGGATCTCTTTAACATTTATTAGTGGAATTGTTTGGCTGACGTCACTATTTTGTTGTATTCTGCTTACTGACTCTTTTACAATAACCCTTGTTACAGCCTTAAGGTGAAACATATTCAGGTCTTGGTACACACAGCTGGGAGAAACGAGGGGTAGTTTCCATGCTTCTTGATGCTGAGTCTCCACTTCTTCTATACTAGCATAATTTATGCTTTGGGATCTATTGTATGAAAACATAGATTCTAGACTATTTACAGAATCAGTTTCAGAGGTACTTTGATCTTCAACATTTTTAACCTCTCCATAAGACATTGAAGGAGAATCCATAGTAGTAGATTTTACTATTTCTGCACAAGAAAGAAGGGCGTTTAGTCTTATGTCTTCCCGGAAGAAGATTAGACAGGCTCCTTACCGACTGCTCAGGCAGAAACTAGTAATCTCTATCAGGAGGAGGGTGAAGTTCTTAGAGATGAACAGGGAGATATTGTGTATCATACTGATGGATCTCCCCATAATAACATGATTGGTGCCCTTACTACTGCAATTCTTGAACACTGGTGTGGAACATAATCTGAAATAGCCGATAAACATGAGATAATTGTCATGAATATGAAATGCAGAAAGATGTCTGAATATGAATAATTTCGAATAGAATGGACACATAGAATATTTGAGGTTCAGGACAGTCAAAACCTCCTTCGGAAAAAAGTATACTTGGCAGCAATACCAAGTAAATTTGTTGAATACTTGAAAATTCAGGAAGTATTTAAACTTTCTTATGAAATGTACACATGGGGAGAAATCTACTCCCTAATTACTAAGGCCCTAATTGGACTTTGCACCAGTATGAAATTTCAAAACTATGTATCAAATTCTACCTATCTCCCTGATCAAAAATCTATTTTGAAAAATATGGTCTATATATTACAAATCCAGCTAAAAAGAGAAAGAAAAAGAAAAGGGAATCTAGAGAAGAAAAGGGGAGAAAACCCAGGTACAGATATAGATATCGGCCTAGAACACATTACTATGAGCATGAGGACATCAAACTGAAAACTCATACCCATCAGGCTAGGTAGCAAGCTCGTTGTTGTATATGTGGAAAATCAGGGCATTTGGCTTATAACTGTCCAGAAAACATAACCTCTAGAAAGTCTAAAGGAAAATTTTCAGAACAAAAGGCAAAAGAGGCTCAAGAAAAAAGGCAATTAGCTCTGAGAACACATTGTAATAGATGTAGAGAAAATGATCATGAAACCAATCAATGTCCTTACAATTCATTCAAAAGAGAAGAAGTTCATCTTCTTCAAGAAGGATGCTGCTCCAATTCTGATAGTACCTCTGATAGTAGAAACTAGAAGACCAGATGGAAACATGAGATAGCGCATGAGAAAAGAGTGTGATAAGTCAAGCTTCAAGTTTCCGATAGAGGAGGCATCTGACGAGCTGTTTGAGAGTAGCAGCTTACAATTGGTATCAGAGCCATATGACATCCTTTTGCCCTGGGTATGATATCAGAATCTTCGATCTGATAAATCTATTCGCTCTTCTTTGTAGTTTGTAGTCTGTGTGCTTTATTTCCTGTGTGTAAAAAGAATCCAGTGCTGTATCAAGAGTCCCGGGCCCTTTAAAGGGAGGGTTTCCACTCTTGTGACACACTTCTGAGGCCGTATCAGTAGTCTCGGGCTCTTTAAAGGCAGAGTTTCCACTACTCCAATTGTAAGCTACTACTCTCGAACAACTCGTCAGAGGCCTCCTCTGTTAGAGATTTGAAGCTTGACTTATCACACTCTTGTCTCATGCACTATCTCCTCTTGCCATCTGGTCTTCTGGTTTCTACTACTCTCAACAGAACCAATATCGTCAGGTTAACTGCTCTACTCTACGTGACTTGTGAACCCCACCATCTAGACTCCACCAGGCTCTTGTAGTTTTATGTGAAACCTATAGCTAGATTTCCATGATTCTCTGCACCTACCACTTCCCTATAGCGGCCTCCTGCCTTTGCGGGACTTACTACCAGTGCTCAACAATCATTTTATTATAAAACAATGTGGTATAACGTCTGTCTTTGGACAGATAGATACAGGCATTATTACTGCATGATTAAATTCTATGTATCTTTTATCATTTTTCTTGAACCTGAATGGTTAGCAAACTCCTGGAAAAAGTTTGGGTTACATCCAACCGGAATAAATCCTGAAGTAACAGAAATAGCTAGAATGTTCCTTTTTCCAAACAGGAACTTACAAACTATCAGAGATCTTTATTCTGAAGAAGAATTTAAATGTTATTTATAAGGGAAAGACATCCATGGATTATCAGAACCAGGTATGTACTCCAACAAGACGAAGACCCAGAACTATTCAAAGAAGTATACACTCAACACTGGGACCCTTATAGGTTCCGTCACTATCATGATTATCCAATGGAATGATTATTGTCCTAACTACTAGCAGGAGCTAGTCGGTTTCTGTAGGTTGATGTGACAAACTCCACAGTGTAATCATGTGAATTCATGTCTAAATGGCCGACAGTGGCGCCATTCAGGTTTAGTGGGTTACCATAATCAAAATCCACTGTGTAACTAGTGTCCTTTTGTAATAATGAGAATCTTGGAAACTCGGAGCACTTCTCCGACTTTTGGTAAGGTTTGACCCACATTTCCAAGATGCTCTACTTTATGTCATAATTTGTCTATCCTCTGATCGGGGAATCTTGCATGACTACCCCGTCAGGCTTACTATTCTATCTACTTTCGGTCGATATGAAATAAATCTTATGATTTGATCGGAGATTCTTACACGAATAAATCCGCCAATTTCATAAAGTAAAAGCTAGTGGATGACATGTAGGTCCATTTGATTGTTCAAGTCTTTTCCTTCATCATGACTCTTCCTTTAGAAATTTGTATAAAAGAAGGATTAGGTCTCATTCTGGGGCATTCGAGGATAGAGAGCTGTTAGAAGTCAGTCTGAGTCTCTAAGCTTCCCTTCTGTCTAAAGCTTCGTGTCTTTCTATGAGTCCATAGTCTGTAATTAAGTGAGCGAAGAGCATGCTGCTCTTAGTCTGTGCATATGGCACAAAGCTTGTAATACCCGTGGGTTATGCTTTGATTTAATATAAACAAGTCTTTCACATATATGTGTTTATCTCTGAAATTTTTCTCATTGTCTTTGTAACATGCGCTCATTAAGATTTATGGGCTTGGAAGGATGAATTGGTATCAGAGCCATACAACATCCTTTTGCCCCGGGTATGATATCAGACTCTTCGATCTGATAAAGCTATTCACTCTGCTTTGTAGTTTGTAGTCTGTGTGCTTTATTTCCTGTGTGTAAAAAGAATCCAGTGCTGTATCAAGATTCTTAGGCCCTTTAAAGGCAGGGTTTCCACTCTTGCAACACACTTCTGAGGCTGTATCAGTAGTCTCAGGCTCTTTAAAGACAGAGTTTCCACTAATGTGACCTCCTGACAGAGATTACTAGTTTCTTCCTGAGCAGTCGGCCAAGAGCCTATCTAATATTCTTTCGGGAAGACATAAGACTAAATGCCCTGCTTTCCTGTGCAGAAATAGTAAAATCTACTACTATGGATTCTTCTGTTTGCTATCGCTCTGTAAATAACACTATAGATAATGTTGTTTCTACTTTTGAACCTGCTTCTTGTTTAATGATCCATTACATGCCTACCATAGAAACTCTAGATCCTAGAATTCAAGACATCTATAAAGGCATGAGACCTTCTAGTACTCCTAGATATGGGTTAGGGTATATTGAACAGTGTGACCATGTCATCCCAGACTGCAGATTTTCAAATCCTTTACCCAGTGACATACAAAGACCTACTGTTGATGAAATTCATAAGTTTCATTCTGTTATGAGAGGTTGCCAGAAAGGATCAATTGATGAAAAGTGGATCAAGAAGGTGCTAAACTGGGATTTATTTACAAATCCTGAAACAAATGACTTTAACATAGCCATGTCAGACCCTGAAAAAATCAAACTTTCCAAAGAATGGTAGAAATTCATATCTGACAATAATTTATGGATCTCTTTCTTTCAATGGAAGAGATTAAATCAAAAGGTTGTAGTACATATGATGGGAGAAACTTCTGAGGTTTCTCCTAAGCATAAGTGGAAAATCATTGAAGGGCATACTGTAGAATCTAACTCCACTTTTCCGCGCTTCAATGGTATTGTCTTAGAAGACAATAACAGACAAGTTAAAGCAATACCTTTGTTACTTTCTGAAGAAGCCATCCAACTATCAAGAATTGATATAAGAGTCCAGTCAGTCTCTGAACAAATTAATTGGACCAACACTGCCTTAAGAGGAATGGCCACCCACACCTTCATGACCAATGACTATGCTCGGAAAAGTCAAATTGTAGATCTACAAGTATCTACAAACACTATTTTATAGTCTGTTGATCAAATCCAAGATAAGGTCACTGAAGTAAAAGACAAAATGGAATCTTCTTTGAGTGAAATGTCTTATAAATCTAGAGAGTCTACAAGAAATCATGAAGAGATAATGGAAGGATTAGGACAAGCTTTCTCTAAAATGGGAAAGACACTGACAGAAATAAAACAAAAGGATAGCCATTCTGATAAGCCTATCCCTGACTCATTCATCCTTCTAAGCCCACAAATCTCCATACTGTCTCATGTATATAAACCTTCCGAGACAGTAATTTAGAAAAAAATCCCACATCATTTTCCCAAAGAAGAAGAACTAGAATCTTCTTCACGTGACCGTTATTCCCTTGTGACTGTCCAAAATCCTGCTTATGAGAATATCCTACACCACACCACCAGACCATCATCCCCAGACTTAATAGGAAAAGGAAGATTACCATAAACACAGACATTTGCTGAAGACTGGTTCCAGGAGTGGAACATGGACAGTTTGTCTATAGCACAAATTAGACAAATGATAGATAGGATGTATGTCTCTTACAAAATTATGTGCATGAAGGGAAAAACTGAAATAGAGGCATGCGAAACTATCATCCAGTGCTTTACAGGCACTCTCAGTAAATGGTGGGAAGCAATTTCTTCCCCTATAATGATTACCAAGATGGAGGGTGAAGTTCTTAGAGATGAACAGGGAGATATTGTGTATCATACTGATGGATCTCCCCAGAATAACATGATTGGTGCCCTTACTACTGCAATTCTTGAACACTGGTGTAGAACAGAATCTGAAATAACCGATAAACATGAGATAATTCTCATGAATATGAAATGCAGAAAGATGTATGAATATGAAGAATTTCATACAGAATGGACATAGAGAATATTTGAGGTTCAGGATAGTCAAAACCTCCTTTAGAAACAAGTATACTTGGCAGCAATACCAAGTAAATTTGTTGAATACTTGAAATTTCAAAAAGTATTTAAACTTTCTTATGAAATGTACAAATGGGGAGAAATCTACTACCTAATTACTAAGGCCCTAATTGGACTTTGCACCAGTATGAAAGTTCAAAAATCTGTATCAAAGTCTACCTATCTCCCTGATCAGAAATCTATTTGTGAAAAATATGGTCTATATATTAGAAATCCAACTAAAAAGAGAAAGAAAAATAAAAGGGAATCTAGAGAAGAAAAGGGGAGAAAACCCAGGTAGAGATATAGATATCGGCCTAGAACACATTACTATGAGCCTGAGGACATCAAACTGAAAACTCATACCCATCAGGCTAGGTAGCAAGCTCGTTGCTGGATATGTGGAAAATCAGGGCATTTGGCTTATAACTATCCAGAAAACATAGCCTCTAGAAAGTCTAAAAGAAAACTTTCAGAACAAAAGGCAAAAGAGGCTCAAGAAAAAAGGCAATTAGCTCTGAGAACACATTGTAATAGATGCGGAGCAAATGATCATGAAACCAATCAATGTCCTTACAATCCATTCAAAAGAGAAGAAGTTCATCTTCTTTAAGAAGGATGCTACTTCAATTCTTATAGTACTTCTAAGTTCCAATATAGCTCAAAGGAAGAAATATTAATCCATCAAGATTGCAATTGTAGAAATCCAAATTTCTGCTCTTGGAAAAGTAGTACAGACAACTCTAATTCTGAATCAGAGCCAGAAACTCAGCAAAAACTAAAAGTCTGTATGTTCCAAAATACAAGAGATCAAGAAGCACAGATGCTGGCCCAGATTAAAGCCCTACCTGAAGGTGATATGAAAAAATCTCTTCTTGATACTTTTGTAAAAACTGTTAAAACTGAACAAAGGAACAAGAATGTTGAGCCCAGAAGAGAACCTTTGTTCATTGATGCTTCTTTTGATAAGAATAAAAAAACCTTTATCAAATTTAACATAGAAGCAAAGTTACAGAATACTTCTGTAACTGATTTGGCCAAAGAGGTGCTCTCACTGAAAAAAGAGATCTCTGGATTAAAGGAAAAAACCAAAAGAATGGAGGAAGAAGCAGAATATAGCTTCAAGATTGATTCTTGGGCCAGATAAGAAATCAAAGAATTAAAAGAAAGATTGAACTCCATTCCTCCACCATTATAAGCTGCTCCTTTTGAGAGCCCAAAGTCAATAATACAAGGGCAAACAATAGGCCAAATGCAAGGGCTCACAGGTATGAAAATTATGCCCATCGGATATCAAAAATACTATGTCAAGGTCAAGTTAGAAATAAATAGAGAAGTATTCATGTTAGATGCACTCTTAGACACTAGATCTGATATGAATCTGATAAATAAAAATTTGATCCTGGAAAAATACTGGCTTCCTAGTTGTGGTTCTGCTATTGGACTATGAAATGTAAATACTTCTTTCAATTTTGAGATTCCTAAAGGCATACTATTGTTTGGAGAATATGCTTTAGGGATGAAATATCTAATTTCTGAATTACCAGTAGACTGTATTCTGGGCACGCCATTTTTTTCTGTAGTAGAACTTCATGGCTCTTATAAAGGTTCTACAGGATAACTAGGGTATTTTATCACCCTTCCAAGTATTGAAGGTCATCCTCCTAAAAGGGTAGAACTACCATTTATCTCAAAATCCCATGCTCAAATTGCCTACTGTAAAAAAAACATGGTGATTATAAATGCCTGGGATGATCATAGAAATGGTCCCGCCACCCATTATCTAGATGACAATACCCCATGGGAAGTTTATAAAGAACATTGGATACCAGGCTGGCAACTAAGATCATCAGAAGGAGTTGAGTTTGGATTACCAGTTTTTTCAAGAAACACTAGTATTCATGTAATTCCTCCTCAACACATAATTGGAAGAATGCATCATGCTTCAACAATTGCATCCAGACAAAAATTACTTGAAATGGGTGATCTTAGCAGAATCAAATCTGCTAACAGAGAATGGTTTGACCAACAAACCCAAACATGGAAAGAAACTCCTACCTAGAATTTCTTCCAAATCAATAGAATGAGAACTCTGCAAGCATGGCCAAATCAGGATCCTGAAGAAAGATTGTTTGACATAAATTAT
This sequence comes from Picea mariana, assembly GCA_032191745.1. Classification (NCBI taxonomy): domain Eukaryota; kingdom Viridiplantae; phylum Streptophyta; class Pinopsida; order Pinales; family Pinaceae; genus Picea; species Picea mariana. Next base: position 63,797 of record JASDQU010241512.1, read on the forward strand.
TCACAATATAAAACAATGTGGTATAACGTCTGTCTTTGGACAGATAGATACATGTATTATTACTGCATGATTAAATTCTCTGTATCTTTTATCATTTTTCCTGAACCTGATTGGTTAGTAGACTGGTGGCAAAAGTTTGGGTTACATCCAACTGGAATAAATCCTAAAGTAACAGAAACAGCTAGAATGTTCCTTTTTCCAAACAGGAACTTACAAACTGTCAGAGATCTTTATTCTGAAGAAGAATATAAAATGTTATTTATAAGGGAAAGACATCCATGGATTATCATAACCAGGTATGTACTCCAACAAGACGAAGACAATGACGAAGACCTAGAATTATTCAGAGAAGTATACACTCAACACTGGAACCCTTATAGGTTCCGTCACTATCACGATTATCCAATGGAATGATTATTGTCCTAACTACTAGCAGGATCTAGTCAGTTTCTGTGGGTTGACGTGACAATCTCCATAGTGTAATCATGTGAATTCATGTCTAAATGTCCGACAGTGGCGCCATTCGGGTTTAGTGGGTTACCGTAATCAACCTCCACTGTGTAACTAGTGTCCTCTTGTAATAATGAGAATCTTGGAAACTCGGAGCACTTCTTCGACTTTTGGTGAGGTTTGACCCACATTTCCAAGATGCTCAGTCAAAATTTTTTTGTCCTCTGATCGGGGAATCTTGCATGACTATCTCGTCAGGCTTACTATTCTATCTACTTTCGGTCAATACGAAATAAATCTTATGATTTGGTCGAAGATTCTTTCACGAATACATCTGCCAATTTCATAAAGTAAAAGCTAGTGGATGACATGTAGGTCCATTTGATTTTTCAAGTCTTTTCCTTCATCATGACTCTTCCTTCATAAATTTGTATAAAGGAAGAATGAGGGATCATTCTCTGGCATTCGAGGATAGAGAGTTGTTAGAAGTTAATCATGATACACAATATCTCCCTGTTCATCTATAAGAACTTCACCCTCCATCTTGGTAATCATTATAGGGGAAGAAATTACTTCCCACCATTTATATATTGGAACTCAGAAGTACTATCAGAATTGGAGCAACATGCAACATCATTTGCTCTACATCTATTACACAATTTGTAAGTTGCTACTCTCGAACAGCTCGTCAGAGGCCTCCTCTGTCAGAGATTTGAAGCTTGAATTATCACACTCTTGTCTCATGCGCTATCTCCTCTTGCCATCTGGTCTTCTAGTTTCTGCTACTCTAGACAGAACCAATATCGTCGGGTTAACCGCTTTACTCTATCTGACTTGTGAACTCCACCACCTGGACTCCACCAGGCTGTTGCAGTTTTATGTGAACCCTATAGTCGGCTTTCCATGATTCTCTGCACCTACCACTACCCTATAGCAGCCTCCTGCCTTTGCGGGACTTACTATGAGTGCTCGGCAATCGTTTTATACCAGACTACTAGTGAGCCTTATTATCTGGATGAGTGAACTTCATCAGACAGTACCAAGGAACATCGAGTGCAAATATAGGCAAATAAGCAAGATCATAATGAGCGCATGTTACAGAGACAATGAGAAAAATTTCATAGATAAACACATATATGCGGAAGACTTGTTTATATTAAATCAGAGCATAACCCACAGGTATTACAAGCTTTGTGCCAGATGCACAGACTGAGAGCAGTATGCTCTTCGCTCACTTAATGACAGACTCTGGACTCAAAGAAAGACACAAAGCTTCAGACAGAAGTGAAGCTTAGAGACTCAGACTGACTTCTAACAACTCTCTATCCTTGAATGCCCCAGAATGAGCCCTCATCCTTCCTTTATACAAATTTTTGAAGGAAGAGTCATGATGAAGGAAAAGAATTGAACAGTCAAATGGACCTACATGTCGTCCACTAGGTTTTACTTTATGAAATTGGCGGATGTATTTGTGCAAGAATCTCCAACCAAATCATAAGATTTATTTCGTATCGTCCGAAAGTAGATAGAATAGTAAGTCTGACGGGGTAGTCATTCAAGATTTCCCGATCAAAGGACAGAAAAATTATGACATATAGTAGAGCATCTTAGAAATGTGGGTCAAACCTCACCAAAAGTCGGAGAAGTGCTTCGAGTTTCCAAGATTCCCATTATTACAAGAGGACATTAATTACACAGTGGAGGTTGATTACGGTAACCCACTAAACCCGAATGGTGCCACTGTCGGCCATTTATACATGAATTCACATGATTACACTATGGAGTTTGTCACGTCAACCCACGGAAACCGACTGGTGATTGTGCCAACCAGTATGACATAGATCCTTGATGGCTTTACTAATCATTTTCAATATGTCCTGAAAATCTCTCAGGATAATTTAGTGTATCCCAACACTTAGTATATACTTTGCGTGCTATGAAAGGCTGGCCATTCAAGATTTGTATGATAGTTTTTGTTTTAACAGCCCATTGGTAATGATTTAGGATAAATGAACATAATAATTCTCCATCATTTGGTCCAGTTTGGAAAAGATTTTGTACTGATTGTAGAGTAGAGATAGAATTTAGGATGCCTGGATCAATTGCTCTGAAATCTCTTCACCATTCTGCCAACCAAAGAGGTGGTCTTCCCGATGTTGCAGTATTTACATTTCCAAATTTTACTAAAGTAATGAATTCTTCTTGTTGGATGAAGTTCCACCATAATTCTTTATATTTTGTATAGTTGAACCCAGTTTCTGGAAAAATTATATTGGGATTTCTTTCAGGCCAATGAAATAGTAATCTTGGCCTGTTTAGACAGAAATACTACTGATTGTTGCCTATGTTTTCTCTTATATCCCATACTAGAATAATATCATGAAATAGTTCCATTAGGGCATTTTGTGCTTCAACTGCCTTTTCATTTGTTCTTGAAATTATGGGGGCTAAAACATTTGAGACCCTCCTTCCTCTAACTTCAGGCACCAGATTGGAATATGATAAATGGGTTGTCTGGGAAAAAATCTTTGTGCTTCTTAACTCCCAATGGGGTACCCATTCTGCTACATATGTTTCCCATCTCAAAGAGTCAGGAATATTAACTAATGTTTCTGTGCCATTTCTAAGTTGTACAGAAATTATTAAGCAAAGATTTTGGAGATGTTCTCTGCTGAGGAAGTCTGGTATAGAATTATTTGTTCCTTTGATATGCTCAATAGTGAAATCAAAATTTCCGAATAAGGCTTACCACCGGGAAAACTTAGAGTCTCTTGGGGACTTTAAGTCCTTATTAAGAAATTTATTCATAGCATCAATGTGAGTTCTTAATAGGAACCTTTTATATATTAAATACATTTCAAACTTTTGTATGGCATTTAATGCAGCTTTAATTTCTTTGTCTAAGGCAGAATAATTCTATTCTGCTGCTTGCCATAATCCTGAGGCAAACTGGATAACTTCTTCTTTCCTTTTTCCATCTTTACTTCTAATTTGTTTAAGTATTTCTCCCCAACCAATATTACTTGCATCTGTTTCAACAATTTTGGGGAGATCATCATCTGAGATGTGGAGAATAGGAAGATTCTTGGCTTTTGCTTTGATATTTTTTACTGCTTGAGTGTGGCCTTCTGTCCACGGGCTTGGGTCTTTCTTTAATCTGTCGTTTAAAATCTTTCTATCATGAGCACATTTTTTTTAAAAATGGCTAATATAATTCAGGCTGCCCAAAAATATCTGTAACTATGTTTTGTCAAGAATCTTATCAGGAAATTTGTCAGCAAATTCCATAACATTAGTTTGTAGAGTTATTTTCCCATTATCAATAGTATGGCCTAAGAATTTAATTTTAGTTTTGAAAAGATCAATCTTCTTTTTAGAGAAGACTAGGCCTGTTTTCTTTACCACTTGTAAAATCTTCCTCAAATGTTTGAAGTGTTGCTCTAAGGAGGAGGAGAATACAAGTGTGTCATCAATGTAGACAATAAGCCAATCAAAATATGGCTTAAGGGTATCATCCATTACTCTCTAGAACTTACCTGGTGCATTTTTTAGACCAAAGGGAATCACATTCCATTCATAATGTCCAACAGGGACATTAAAAGTTTTCTTGAACTTGTCTTCTTCTTTGATTGCAACTTGCCAGAAGCCAGATTTAAGATCAAATTTTGAAAATATTTTTTCTCCTGCAATCCTGGTCACAAGACTGCTTTTATTTGGGATTGGATATGTGTCATCAGCAAGAACTTTATTTAAGGGCTTGTAATTTACAACTAGTCGAGGAATACCCCTTATTTGTTTGGAATGTTTGTTAACATAAAATCCGTAACAGTTCCATGGACTAGTGGATTCTCTGATTAGTTCTGTACTCAGTAAACCCTTTATATCTTCTGCACACAGTTTTTGGTATTTTTCATTCATTGGAATGGCCCTACTCCTGCAAGGTTTTCCTTGATAATCTTCTTTATAAGGAAGAGATACTTCATGTTTATTTTGTTTCCAAAAGGCTGTAGGGTTTTTTGAGCAGACTGTGTCAATAAATTCTTGCTTTAGCAGAGAGATTCTTTGTTGTATGGGTTCTTTGCCAAGATGATCTTTGATTCTCACCCCTAATTGGAAGTCTTTTAGTTCTTCTATTTTTAGACTTTTCCTTATGATCATCTGGACCATATCTGAAGTCCTTGGGGTAGAAACAAAAGAGAGTTTTACAACAACTTTTCCCTTTTGAGAAAGAATGCAAATGAAGTACCCTGGTTTGTCTTGAGTCACCATCATGGAGCCGTGAGGAGATACCTCTACAAGAAAAGGGGTGCCAAGGATGCCGGCAATAGGGATGTCTGCTAAGAGAAATTTCATCTTTAGATAGTAGTCTTGGAAGCAAAGAACTGCTTCTGGTATTTGAAAAGAGATATCATTTGGGATGTTTCCCAATCCAACAACTATGACCTGAGTCTTTTGCCATAAAGATACATGAATAATTTCCTTATGTAGCATATTCAGATCTGATCCTGTATCTATCAATGTTTTTAATTTGAAAGATATTCCTTGTATTTTCAAGTCAATCAGAACATGGTATTTCTAATGTTCTACTTGGAGAATCTGTTCTTTGTGATCTTTCTTCTGTTCTGAACTATCCTTTTGGGCTTTGATAGTTTTCTTTAGTTTGTTGATTTCTCTTCCAATTTCTGATACAAAAAGAGTTTGGACACGATATCAAATAGGGTTTGCCTTTTGAGGACTTAAGATCTTAGAACAAAGTTGTCTAGACTTGTTTTCAAAGGAGTACCATTCATAAAAAGAAATAAACACTTCTTCAGAGTTCATAAATTGTTTTCATTGTAGGGCCAATATGATTTTTTATTCATTTGAAGTTTTCTTGGCAAAGGCTTCAGCTTTTGAATGTGTGAATAAATCCCAGTTGAGCATTTCTTTCATCCATTCATTTTTTACTATGTCTTTTTTGCATCCTTTTATTAAAGAAAAAAATTTTTGGATTTCTGGAGACGAGGGTCTCCTTATATCATTAGGAAGATAAGCTTGTCTTCTGAGATTTATTTCTATACAAGGATTGGTTTGGATAACCAAGATATGAGGATCATGTGGAAAAGGAATGTCTGAACACTGAGGGTGAGGACATTGTTCTTTGGCATTAGAGTTTGGTGGAGGTAAATTTGTCCTGGGATTATGATTAGCATGTTCAAACTAGACTCTTTCTTCTTCTTTGAATGAGGAAAGAGTGGACAAGGTAATAAGTTCTCCACAGTCAAAGCATTTTACTGCGAAAGGGACTTGGCCAACTTTATTAGCTAAATACTGAAGTGAGGCATGTAAGCAGAAGGAAGAAGTATATGATGAGGGATTTTGATATTTTTTTGTAAGAGAGACTTGTTTAGAGAGGTTCCTCTGGGGAAAGGAAATCACTGCCGAATTTGCAGTTTTTTTTATCTGAGATGAGGTAATAGATCTTGAGATAGGTGCTCTAGGAGTGTCAATGACCCAATCTGTTGGGAAGGATAGATTTTCCCATTTTATCAAATGATGTTCCATTTTTTGATTCAAGGGGTCTGTTAGCACCAAAGTATTGGATTGGGATGCTTTACTAGGGCTATGCAATACGACAGGAAATAAGGTATTAGTATGTCTAAAGCACCCCCTAATTTTAATGGATATGTTTGTCCTGGTAGGACACATATCAAATCCAGTGGTTCGAATCTGGATTTTTAAAATATTTTCAATATTTTCATCATAAGTGTAAGAAGAAAAATTAGGATAACAATCAAAATAGACAGGCCCATTTGAAAGACGGGCAACTATTCCACCAATTAGGGAATCAGTGAATTTGTTATGGGTCATATCCCTCACTGTGCATAGAAGATATGAGTCTATTCCTTTATGCACTAATGGGCTGATTCCAATTCTGATACATCCAAAATGAAGATAGTTTGTTCCATGCCTTTTGGCTTCGTTTTGGATCTCTTTAGCATTTATTAGTGGAATTGTTTGGCTGACGTCACTATTTTGCGGTATTCTGTTTACTGACTCTTTTACAATAACCTTTGTTACAACCTTAAGGTAAAACATATTCAGGTCTTGGTACACACGGCTGGGAGAAATGGTGGGTAGTTTCCATGTTGCTTGAGGCTGAGTCTCCACTTATTCTATACTAGCATAATTTATGCTTTGGGATCTATTGTATAAAAACATAGATTCTAGACTATTTACAGAATCAGGTTAAGAGGTACTTTGATCTTCAGCATTTTTAACCTCTCTATAAGACATTGAACGAGAATCCATAGTAGTAGATTTTACTATTTCTTCACAGGAAAGAAGTGCGTTTAGTCTTATGTCTTCCCAAAAGAAGATTAGACAGAGTCATGGCCGATTGCTCAGGAAAAAACTAGTAATCTCTGTCAGGAGGTCGCAGTAGTGGAAACTCTGCCTTTAAAGAGCCTGAGACTATTGATACGGCCTCAGAAGTGTGTCGCAAGAGTCAAAACCCTACCTTTAAAGGGCCCGAGACTCTTGATACGGCACTGGATTCTTTTTACACATAGGAAATAAAGCACACACACTACAAACTACAAAGCAGAGTGAATAGCTTTATCATATCAAAGAGTCTGATATCATACCCGGGGCGAAAGGATGTCGGATGACTCTGATACCATTTTATGTAAATCTATAATTGTAATATAGATTTAAATTTTCTAAATTAATTTATTATCACTACATATTTTACTTTAATTTTATAAATAATATTTACATAAAACCTTATTATCTTTGTATGATTACATTTCTTTAATTTTATAAATAAAATTTACATAAAACCTTATGATTATATTTATTTTATATGATGTTTAATTTCATTAAATTAAACTATGAATATTGCTAGCCTTAGACATGTTTATCTCATGGTAATATTCCAAAATCCACTTACTTAACGATGCTAGACATCTCAATCAATGATTAAAATTGAATCCTTCTTAGTCTTTCTAATAGGTTCAAACTTGTTTTAGAATGGTAATTTAAACGATACCTTTCAAAAAAATGTGACAACGAATATCATAAAATGATAAAAGAATGGTGAAATTTTCAATAACCCATAAATGTCATCACTTACAATGTTTGGTTTGTCAATGAGCATTGGTTCATCACAAAAAACTTTATTTTAGCATCTAAAAACTAAATTAATCTCAATTCTAGTTGGCTCTTATCTATACCATGATATGATGTATCTTTCCATGACATTAAATCCATCACATAGGGGACACCTAGATAAATATCCTACCACCATATTAGTCTAGGCACCATTTTATGTGTTTCTTAATGAAAGCTTCCCAAAGAAGCTTATACATCGTGTCTATTTGAATCCCCACTTGATTTCATGTGTTATGAGCGTTGCCAATTCATGTCAATATGAGAATTGGCATAGCATTTAGTTTACGTACTTCATCCTTTTGAATAAATACATACTACCTTTGTTAGATTTGCATCTTCTCCTGGCTTTTAAAAAAAAAACAATTAGTCATAGGTTATGGATGTAAATTGTAATGACGTTGAGATCTTCTCAATAAGATTAATTACAAAATGTCACTTTTCAAAAGAAAACCCAACGAAATCAGGTCATCTATCTTTTTTTCATGTTCACTTTTTCAATGTCTCTAATAGTATCTAATATATTGGTTCATAGTTTTTTTTTTTGCATTCATAATGTTATATGATTGCCTAAAATTCATGACATGGTTATAGCTTTAGTAGCTAATATGACTATTATTTCAATACATTCTTAGGTTTCTCAACCATTTAGTGTGTAATTCATGGTATCCCCACTAATACAGTAGATAATTAAACAATGAACATAGTTAAAAAATGAAAGTTGAGACCTTTACATTTTTATTATGATTAATTGAATGTAAATTGAAATGTCTACAGATTTACATTTTTTCATAATTTAAATGTAAAAATATACATTTAATTGAATCTAAATGAAATGTAATTTGAATTATGAGAGCACGAAATTAAATGTTGACGGCTTTATATTTCAATTAAGAACTAATATTATTATGTATATATAAATAATTAAAACATCACATTTGAAATTACAAATTATGTTAATTATTATTTTTTATTAGAATTTCAATTTATGTATGTGGTTGTTTGCTCAATTTTAACATTTTAAATAGTTGGAAGGACAATATTATATATATATATATATATATATATATATATATATATATAAAGTATGTACCAAGTTTACTATTGTCAATTGAAATACATTTGTCTTTTCAACTTTTCATTATAAAATAATTGAATGAATATATACAATTTAACTTGAAATTAAAAATAACCCTTCAAATTTGATCATTCATCTTGGTATTAAAGTTAAATAATAATGATTGATCTTATAGTCAACAATGAGAATGAATTATGACACAAAACTACCTAGGAAGTTCCATAATCACTATATAAAATTTATGAGTGGTTTTATTAGTCCATGTTTAAGGCCAAGACTATAACATTTGATTCATCCTTCACCATCCATTAGTTTGTATTTGACTACAAATATTTTTCTTATTGTTCAATGTTGTACATATGCCTAACAAAATAGTTATTTTTTCATAATATTTAAATTAATTTTATCACACATCTTATTGACTAACAAATTATATCTCTTTTGGTGGAACTCTAATTGAATGTCATTTTTCAATCTTAGTTAACTTACTTTTATCACAGATCTGATTGGTTATTTTTCAATCTTAGTTAATATATTTTATCACAAATCTCATTGTATGGAAAATTAGATGTCTTTCGGCCTAACTCTAACACAATGCAATTTTTTTCCAAACATTGATAACCTAAGTTTGGATTTTCAGTCTTAGATAACTACTACATCTATTCATTGAGGTCATTAAATTCATATTAGTGGAATAAATACATGTGAAGTGCAATTATTTTTTCATAATTTTTTTCTCAATGATCTTGTAACTTATTTTTTTCAGCCACCTTCTAAATAAATTTGTAATAGTATTTACATTTATCACCATTCCACTACACAATCTTTGTTATCTCCGATTAATCTCACCCGACCACTTTTTTCCATCTCCATTTTTTATCTCCTAATATATTTTAGGAGTTTCCTCATGTGTATATACCCCAACCAAACTATCTTAATAACTCTCTATAACTAGAATAGATGGTTTTGCATACCACTTGTAGACTCTCCCTCTCCCACGGGTTCCAATCTCTTTAATATGGACCACTGAATTATCCTCGAGTACCAACTCCATCCATATTGAATGAAAAATGGAGTTGGATGCATCCATAGTGAATGCAAATTCAACAATAATCTGGACCACATCCATACTAAATGAAAGTTGGAGTTTGATGAATCCATAGGGAATGAAAATTCATAGCTTAACCACTCCAATGACATATGCATGTATGCCATGTGAAGTGGTTTAATGAACTTTTCACATGAGTAGAGTTTTGGCCCTTTTTAAAGCACTAAGTACATTGCAACTTTTTTGATTGTAAATTCATGTTCATGGTAATTAGATGTTTTGATTGTAAATTATTGGACATGATAACAATATACATTAAATGTTTGGTCCCAAATTTTTGTAAATTTCAATTATCACCATGGTTATCATCCTCTAAAAAAGTATCAAGAACTAGTGACTCTTTCTTCATTATTAAATTTTTCATTTATTAGTAATTCCAATAATTGATACCTTTTCCTTTTCCTTATGTATATCTTAGTTCATCAAAATTGATTTTAGAAACTATCTAGTCAATGCTCATAACTTCAATTTGAAATCAGTGATTATGTTGTGTGTATATATATATGAAAAAAATAACAATTACAAAATTCCAATAAAGTAGAAAAAAATTAATAATTACAAAATCTACACAAAATAGACTAAGTGAGGATGAATATTAATAAAATAGAATACAAATAAAGTTAAATGACTATTGTATAAAACCAAAATAATGGCGAGTTAAATACCATGCTATTTTAGAATATGAGGAAATAATGATTAAAGTTGCATTATCAAATTTATTGAGTCAATATCCAATGGTGTCAAAGAGTTAAAAAATTAATAACAATCTCATAAGTGGATGATTACTTGAGCTTATATTTCTATTTAGGCATGTAATCTCTTCAATGTATAGTAATATGTTAACCTTTGTTATTATTAAGTTTATTAATTTTTTGTGATGATCTTTTCTTAGGTGTTCTCTTAGGTGTCATAAGAAAAAAAATATGCATGCTTATGGATTTATTTAAGAGAAATTTATTGACTTGTATTATAACAAAAGACTTCTATTATTTGTTGGTTTTAGTATAATTTTTATTGCTATTATGAATATATTTTAACTAATTTTGATAAACAATGCCACACCACTTCACCTGCAACATTAGTTTTAAGAACATAAAGTAATACAATTTTGATATTGGTATAAACATGTTCAAGATGTTGACATGCAATGTTGCAATTCAAACATATGCATGAATTCAAATCTATGAACCAAAAATTATTAGGCAGAGACATAGCCCCTACAGTAACACTTGTTGTTGTAATTACCAGTGCGGAAACAACAATTACCATAAGATAATCAATACATATGCAAACAGAAAAGACACAGCAGTTTACGTGGTTCACCCAAAAGTTGGGCTACGTCCACCAAGAATTGGTATCAACTATCTTATTATTTAGCTAATGGAGATTACAGACAGGTCTCACTCACCTCTCAGACACACTCACAACCTTTATGGGCATACAAATTTATAGCAATGTATATTAGAAACTGACTATTAAATGTAATCTCATCCATAGTTTAACTTAGGTGCATTGGTTACAACCAATCCTGATTTGATCTCACCTGTATTCTAACTTGGTTGCATTTGTTACAACCAATCCTGGTTTATAGATTCTAGAATTCTATTCACGGATGAGCTGTTGTCACCGTTTCCAACAATCTCCACCTTGACAACAATTAACCTGATACCTTGCTCCTGCTTCTGTTCATCACCTTTTCTGCAAGCCAAGAGAAGCCAAGCACCATTGTAGCTTCTCTAACAGTACTGGTTTTGTGA